>JBBJLS010126279.1:0-17220 GCA_037577275.1 Bryconaethiops microstoma | reverse complement strand
TTTTTAATAAATCTGCAAAAATGTCAACAATTCTGTGTTTTTCTGTCAATATGGGGTGCTGTGTGTACATTAATGAGGAAAAAAATGAACTTAAATGATTTTAGCAAATGGCTGCAATATAACAAAGAGTGAAATATTTATGGGGGTCTGAATACTTTCCGTACCCACTGTAATTAAAAACTGGTTACATTGTCCTAAATGTTTCAAAATATTACTGATTTGCAGTAGCCTACTTTCTGAAAATAGAAGAACATACAATCCAACTCACATCTCGGTGTTTGAACTGACAAATGATTGGTGTGAAATTCCCTTGCAATTTCTTTCTACCCCCTCCTGGATACAGGGGCATGAACCATCAATCTGTCCTCAAAGGGCTACTGAGAGCTCATTTGATTTTAGCATGGTCTTTTAGCTCTCTTGTGAATGGTCAAGACCAAACCAAACCAGATTAGGGATCTCATCTTGGTGCAAAGACGAGCTTTTTCGAGCTACTCTTTAAAGGTTTTCTATTCATTTGCTGCTGCTGCTTTGGTGCTGCTGAGGCAAGTTATGAACAGAAGGCACATGCATATTCATGCACTTTTGTAGGCTAGGAAATGATATTGATGTAGTTATTGAAAAGTGTCATTCTCAAAGTTTTAGTGCTGCTTACAGCCTAATTGATCTCTTTTTGAATAAATTTGATTAAGATGACCAGTACAACCAAAGGAAGACTGAAAGAAATGTGCTTTCTTCTTCTATCATCCCTCTTGAAATGTGCTTTCCATTCCAGATGTAAGTAGTTATTGTGCTTATTGTTGCTCAGATGCTTTCAATAGGTGTCTCATATGTTCTGTATTTAATTTCTAATTGATTTTGCTTTGTCGGTTCCAACTTTTTGTGCTGGACAGAAAGCGGGCTTTGATTGTATGAGGACAAACAAGGCCATGCATTGCTGAAAACATGAAATCCAATGCAATGTAGAGAACAAAACAACTCTCACACAAACCAGACCTCCTTTTCTGTGAATTCCACACTTCCATGTCATCAAACTTGTTATCTCGGTTGAGTCATATGCAGACGATTGCACCACACTGTTGTTAGAAGCCAGTGTGTTTTGTTGTCACTGTAAGAACTGAGTGCTCGTCTGACTTTAACAACTGAACAAACTTCATATTCCCTAGCAAATGGTGCAATCAGACTATAGAGAAAGAGTACTGATGGGTTCTAAATACCCAATATTTTGCTCAGAATGTGTTGGGAGTGAAAATAAAATTGCTGCCATTTAAATGAATAAGTGCTTTGTGCATCTGGGTTTAATGATTGCTTCTCCAAGCAAACGCTGAGGGAAAGTCGTCACAGATCTTCAAAGAAGCTTATTTTCAGCTTGTGATTTTACATTAACTGCTACAATGCCATCAAGGCCGAAGCAGACTGAATGCTGGCAAAAATATTCCCTTCACTGTGAGATGTTTCGAATGTAATGAAAGCAGAAACACGGACTGCAGCTCAAAGAGAGAGCATATAAAAGTATCTGCTATATGTAAAAGAGAGAAAAGCACAATCTATTAATTTTGTCTTTTGCAACATAATTTAAAAGACTTTCACATTTACTAATTTCTTCTACCAAAAAGTGTTTCTCAAGGACCTACCATTTCCGAACATTTCAGTCAAAACTGGTCGAATACAAATGATACTACTTTTTCCCCATAGATAGCATCCTTCATCCTGGCTAGATACTTATAATAAGCTTCAGAACAATGCTGTTACTGCAACCTAGTGAGTAATTAAAATAATACACAATCAATTTTTTTTGGTGTAGAGTTGTTTTCTTGTGTTATTTCCATTGGTATTTTATCCACTGGGTTAGGGTCTGGATAATAGTAACAACCCAGTCATTTTTCCTGCTCAGAGTGTGTGAAGAAGCCATTTGGAACTGATCTAGTTAAACAGACAAGAACACAAAGTTGAAACTGACTGAGGTCTTTAAGGAAAACTCTTTAAAAGATATGCATTTTACATTACACTTTGTTGTAAATCAAATAAAGATATGTTTAGCCATACATTTCTGGTCATGAGTGAAATTTGTGACTGAATCTTATCTTGCCAACTTAGACATTGATGCTATCCAAAGAAAGGTAACCCCTTATTTTGATGGTCCGGCACAAAAAATATAGCCCTGCGATCAGGAAGTAGTGGGTTCGATTCGCAAGACTGCTCGTGGCACCACTGATCAAGGTACTGTCCCCACACACTGCCCCGGGCGCTGCATTCCTGGCTGCCCGCTGCCTCACTTGGGTGAATGGGTTAAATGGTTTAAATGCAGAGGAAGAATTTCGTGCTGTTCACACTGTGTGCTGTGGTGTGTTCATGTATGACAGAATTTTCACTTTCACTTTCACTTATTGGTAACAAAACATCAGTCAAAAATCAGTGGATTATTACCAGTATAAGGTTTAGGTTAAAGACTTGAATTAGTTTTGGGTTAAGTGTAGGTAGGGTTAGAATGAAATACCGTTTTTTTCCAAATGAATGTTATTTTTTTGTGGACAACAATATGTTTGTCTCCGTCCCACAGTCTGCAATCAGTAGATTGCAGAGACACACATAAAGTCATCAGAAAATAATGCACATATACATGATTATGAACTTTTTCATTTCACTGAATGTCAGATACAGCTAAACTGTGAGAATTAATGTTTAACTTTGCTTCATAAGATACTTAAGATCTGATATACATGATTGCAATAATGTTAATTTGCAGTATTATTTAAAGCCAAGCTCAGTGTGATGATATAGTAACTATGCACATACATTTAGAGCTTGTGTAACAGAGATTCATATAAGATAATGCTGTTTTAAACAACATTCAGCAATGACTTGAACCTTTTATATGCTGCAGTAAAAAAGTGCACTGCAGTTGTGAAATATACTGTGCTTGTTAGATTGCATTCAGTCTTATGACCAGCCATTACTGAGTTCCACAGTTAACATTTCAAGCTAAATGACCCACCTGAAGAACCAAAACTAGTGACCACATATGCTACTTTTCTCAATGTACCACATGCTGAACATTGTTGACAAGTCATGTGTTTGTTGCATGGTTGTATGTCTTTTATATATGGACTTATTTATTTCTGTTGTTGTTTTCATAGAATATCGACAATACAAACAGGTTTAGAGGAACTGTTATTGCCAGGTTTGGTTTGTAACCGAAAATAAATTGATCAAATGATTTATATAGTATGGTTATAGCATGGTGTATATTTGTTTACATGTGTATGTGTGTGCATGATGACGGAGATTAAAATAATGAACCAGATGTTCTACATACTTTAACTCCACAGGATTGTTGTTTTTCCCAGTAGCTGGATAAAGATCCACATCCCAGCATGCTGACTCAAACTGTTAACCCAAATCCAGCTGGGTTGAAACAACTCATGCTAGGTTTGTCCATTTTGGGTCCTGTTCTAGGTTTCCAAATGATGCAACTTGGCTTATTTTTAAAATATCAGGTTTTAGTGTATATGTGTATATCCGTGCATATAGTATATATTTCGTGTATGTGTGAATTTTATTTTATTCATGCATACATTTAATATACACTAATATATTGATTACAATGAAAAACATAGTTCATGCTATTTCAGGGTGAGTCTTGAGAAATATCTTAGACTGTGGCTCACTCATCTCTGCATAACCATGTCTGCTTGAACGTTGGTCTGAAAAAATATCTAAAATTTAAACAAAAATGGCTTTAAAAGCATCCACTCATTATAGAGCAGACAGCAGTCCAGCAGGGGCTAAACCCCAGCCAAGGCTAATCACAACTCCTGTATTCTCTTTGGTGCTTTCTATCTAAACTCTGCACCCTTTGAAGTGTCGACACTGTGTGTATGTGTATGTGAAGAGTGTGAGCGAGAGGTGGACAGGGCGACAGGTGGGTTCAGCTCCTTCCATCTGTCTTTTTCCCCACACCTCTAATCCACTCACCCCTGCATTTCTCACTCTCTGTTTGTTCCAGGGCTGGAAACATGGTTCCCTCATTTGTGTGGATTTGGTGAATAATTTATGCTGAAGTAGGCGTGAGAGGTGTGAGTATTGTGTGTGTGTGTGTGTGTGTGTGTGTGTCACAGTGTAGGTTGGATGTAAGCCTGTCTAGCATATAGGCCTAAATATGCAGATTTTTAAGTACATATAGTTTCAGAAATGGGATGTCTGAACATCATCAGATTCTTTATTCATCATAGTAAAAAATGTAGTATAGACAGTGCTTGGTAGTAATGAACAATGTGTTTACTGGATTACATAAACTGAATACGTAAACCAAGAACTTGTAGACAAAGTATGGTGGCTTTTATAATAGGTACAATCAGAATCTAGTTTCTTTTTTGGGATTACTTTTTTGGGATTACCCCTAATTTAAAACTACCTAAGACAAAACTGCTCGGCTGATGACACTGTGCCTCTTCCTGTTTGTACACTGTTAGAGGGCAAAATGACCATTTCTGCTTCCAAATGGATCAATAAAGTGTAACTTGTGCACACTCTTGTTTATTTTCATTGGTAAAGTTTGACCTTTGGAAGATTTTCTCCTTCAAATCCTGAGCATCCCTCTTTGATTGCATCTCTCTGTGAGAAACGTGTTAGACTTCTAAGAAGTGACATTTTACTGGCCCTCATGCAGCTCATAGAATCGGGTGTGAGCCGTGTCTGAAACATTGACCCAATAAAGTCTTTAGAGTTGGGCATGTTAGTGGTTTGGTAGATAAGAGCAGGAGAGATGACATTTCCCAGCACAATACACAGGACAGAATGAGTTTGATTGGTGACATGGGGTCTGGACACAGCTGCTTCCGTCTGGCTGTAATTTTCTCTCCATCGTTTATGAATTGGGCCATTGTGGGTGGAAATGTCATGTCATACTATTATAGCGTACTATATGAGAAGCAGTACGGCAGACTCACACAAATGCACACACATAGCAGTCTAACCAACAATATGGCCCTTTTCCAGTTTGCATTATAACTAATAAATGTGAACGATAACAGTCTTTATCACAACAAGTTTTAGAGAAATTTCACATGCTTCTCTAAAGAATTTATATAATGGAAAACAAATTTGTTCTTCTTTTTTTAAACAAGAGTTTCATGTGGTATGTAAACAATGTACAGGTTTCAAAATGTTCTAGTCCATGCAGTGCAATCAGAAACTGTGTTGTCACTAAAAATGAACACATGTAAACATTTTCAGCTTACAGCAGTGTAGCTCTGCCCACTTACAGTGAAGTTACAAGGAGAGGTTCAGTCCACATTGTGTCTGAGTGTGGCACAATGCAGGCCATCTGTTCAGAACAGAGATCATTCTCAAATGCACAGTAACAAAAATCAGGTTTTGGTGTAAAAAAACACATAAAAGTCAAAAGTGGACTTCAGGGAAAGGAATAAAAATTAAAAGAGGGTTCCACATTGGGGATGGGGTTTATGAGGTTTCGGTAGTTTTTTCATTTCCTGTTGTTTTTATGATTTTGACTAACTATGAACAATTATTTTTTCATGTTCTTCAAACACACAGTATTTCACATGAGATTAAACTGTGCTTGCAAATATAAATTTCTTTTGAAATTTCACTACACCTGAGTCCTAGTTTACTGAGTAAATCTTATTTCTGTCCTCTCTGTCATGTACTGCCCATAGAACAAAGTGTGCAAAATCTACAAAACACACAAGACTTTGGACAGTCTCCAGGCAGAGGCCCAGGCGTGTAGGGCTGCCCGAAGTCTAGTGGGCTTTGTAGATCATGCACTCTGACTTCTCTGGGGTAATGATGGAGTCAGGAAGATGTGACAGATCCACTATCCCTCTAAAGGGCTTCAAGCTTCACTGAGAGTCATGTGTATTCGCACCAGGTTCCAGGACACCAGCTCTTGCTCCTCTGTCTGGAGACTGGTTCCCCCAACTTCCAGAAAGGCTAATAATGCCATGCCAAAACATGCTGGAGGAGATGAGCACACATTGAGTTTTATCCATCCACTTATTAGAAAACCTAAAGATCTGGGCCTTTTAGAAGAAGAGAGAACTGAGTGACAGTGAGAGTTGCTATAAGGGCCTTCTACAAATACCATCCACCCTCAGAACCTAAGCGATGAGAACTTATATTCATGTCAAAAAAATTTTTTTATCCAATATTCTTATTAAAAGACATTTATTTTAAGGTGGCCAGATGGGCCAAATGGGGCTGCCACCCAACACTGCTCTTCTGGTCCAGATCCCTCCCAGTCTACTAAATATCGTAAGCATCGCCACACATCAGGATTCCAATTTATCCCAAACTTGAACCATGGATTTCCATCAGAGGGTGGGGGGGGCGGGATTATCATGTTCCTCCACAGCCTGTGTATGACAAAAAGTTACAAAGTTAGTTTCAGAAGTGGGGCATGGAAAACTGGATGAATCTGATCATGTACGGATAATTGTAGCTTATAGGCTATGTAGAATTATGAAAGGTTCTATGAACCATGGACTCGGCTGTTTCAGTTTTATGTTTCATGTGGACAACCAAACGTTCTGGCCAGGATGGTAGATGGGTGTCTCGTTTGTAGTCAGCTTGTGCCTTTTGATGATCCACTGCTTTCTGTAGCTGGCTTCTCATTAGTTTTGTGAAAATTGATCTTTTGCAGAACTTTTCTATACTGGATGGAATTAAAGTCAATGGATAACTATTCTTGATAGTAACTGCACAGGTGGCAAGCACATAGTTGCTAATGCACCTTCCATCATTCTTCTTAACAAAGAAAAACTGTATGCGAGCAGATGATTCCAAGCTCTTGTGATCCCTTGATATAACTGTTGAGGGCTTGTTGCTTGGGTAAAGAAAGGGGGTATAAATGATCGTTTAGCATCTGCCACAAGGTCAATGGCACAGTCACTGTTGTGATGTGAGGACAGTTTTTGACTTATTTTATTAGAAAATACTTAGCAGTCTTGGGAATTGAACCCATGCCTTCCTGATCACAGGGCGAATGCCCTAACCACTAGGCTACCAGCCGCGCCAATCAGCCAAACATGGAATGTTGCAACAATGTACAAATCATTCCGTACCGCAACATGCAATTTTACCCCATTGAACCTCTTTTCCAATTGATATCGGTGTTGTGGACTGCTAACCATGGGTGTAAGGGGGTTTCACAGGTAGTGACCAATAATTCAGTTCAGAATGCAAGACACCAATTTATAGATTCGGAGTTTGGGTTATTTGATCCACCTTCCCTTTACCAATGGATTCTCCACTGAGTGAATGCATATTAAGTGTTGGCAAATAACATTGCAGCAAATTTGTGAGGCGAAGGTTGAATCTATGAAGTTGCCCACCAACCTATGAAAGCAGAGCATATTTATTTATTCCAGGAAATCAGGAATTGAATCAAAAACATCAAATGTTCTAAGAAGTGTTGGAGTCAGGAAGTCTGAGATAAAGAGCAGTTCATGAAGACCGATGTCTCCTACAAGTGTGGTGGATGTTTTGTACTCATAATTACCAAAAAAGCATTGGCAGTGATATTTTTATTGATGCCACTAAAGATCTCACCAAGAAATCAATATTTCCTGATATTATAAACAGATGTAGGAAAACATTTATTTCTGTGTTTTTGTGTTTATTTCTGTGTTTAAGAAAACAAATTATTTACCTACATATTCTGTGTAAAAATTGTTTTGATTACCCACAAATTTATAGAACATTTTTTAAAGGGCAAACTGTACACCAAATTTTTCACCAAGTATCGAGACTGCCCGTGCTTTTCTTAAATTGATGTTATAAGAGTCTCCCCCCCGTCCTGCCTCATTCTGCCCTTTAACCCCCTGTTCTGTTTTCTGCTCAGCTGTTATGTCGTGCCTTTGAATATGATTAGCACATGGTTTTGGATTTTGACAGGCTTTTCCCCACTTGCTTTCTGTCCTCACACTCCTCCCCTGACCTGCCCTACCACTCAGTGCCCACACCTGCTCATTTATTCCCCTGTGATCCAGCTGTGTTTGACTTATCAGTATGTATTTATACCCTGTCTACGTTGATGTGGTCGGTCATCTGTAACCCTACCCATGGATCTGAATAATCGTCTTGCCATTTGGTGTTGCTCACGTTTTCATTGGTAGTCTGTTTGAATAATCAGTGTCTGCTTGCATTTGCAAATTGTTCAAAAATGTAGGAACAGGTTGACCATAAAAATTTAATGAGAATTACCCACCTGTTTTTAGCCTGTATACCTGGGACACTGGCTGTTCCTTATGAAAGCCCACAGAAGAATAAGTAAGCAAGCTGAGGCGGGGGCATTGGTGCTGACAGAGGGACGAAGCGGCGGTGGGAGAAGTCGTATGTGGATAGAAGCTTCAAAACAAAATGCTCCCTGCTGTCTCACACAAACCCAGGAGAACCACATCCCTTTCAGCTAGGGACAGGCAGCAGAGCAGGGGAAATAAGGGCAGTGGCCTCACATTACACCCCTACTGCCCTCTCTGTGCAGTGGTCACCCAGATGACGGGGAAAAGTGAATTGAAATGAAAGCATTTCTAAAAGGGTTAATAGGGCAAAAAGAAAAAGAGACAGTTGTGTGTATTTTTGCTTGCTATCCTGATGTTTGTGCATTAAAATACAGATGCAGAGTAATAGCTGTGTTTAATGCCAAATGCAATCTTGCTAAACAAGACTAGGCCAGAACATGACTCTCATTGCAAGTTTTGCAAGTGGCCCAGAGAATCACAGTTATCTGTGATGCTGCATCCCAAAACACAAACTTCTATACTTTTTATAGTACATTACAAAATGTGCTTCTAATGGTTGCCTGTTATTTTTACTATTTATAGTGGCAGTATACAGCTTGGGACACAGCCTAAATTGTTTGTCTATTGTCTACTGTCTGTTGTAACCTGCACTCTGTCGACTGTTGCATGTTGCTACATGTTGCACCATGCTCCATGGAGAAATGTCTCATCTCACTATGTACTTGTACACAGCTGCTGATGACCATAAAGTAACCTTACACCATAAACCTAAATGCTGAAGTTTACGCACAGGATTGGAACAGTTTAGCCTGGCTTTAATTAATTCTGTGAAGTCTGGGTTTTGTTACCTGTGTGAGACAACAGGGAGCATCAAAACCATTTGATAGCTAGCTAGCTGCTAACACTAGCTGGTTGAGTGCAGAAAAATAATCATTCTTGGGTGTGCCCCATCTGTAGAACTAATATTAAGTGATTCGGGAGAAAGCAACGATCCCTTTTTAATGGGCCATGAAACATTAATCAACTTTAGCCACAACAAACAAAAGTAATTTTGATATTGTTGGTCCCCAAAATGGCACCACATATACTTTAAATATTTGCCAAGTTGGGCTAAGACCCCAATGGACCACACCAAACTCCAAGCACCTGTGATGAATACACACTGCAACTCATAGGTCAGAATAAATTAGGCAGTAAAGCAAAATAAGAAATTAAAGTGAATAAAATCTCATTACTGAAGTTGACTTTTTCCCAGTGATATTTTTTATTAATGTACTACAATAAATCTGATCTAACAAACAACTGCAGAATCACATCTGCAGGATTTTTTTTTCCAATCACACATCAAGCTAAATAAAGACTAAATTTAATCAAGAAAGTAAAATAAATGAAACACATTACATTGGCACTGTATGGCAAAAAAAAAAACCCATAACTGAGCATTCTGGTTTTGTACGTTTGCGAAACGAAAAAATCTAAGGTTTCACATATCACTGCTGCAAAAAAACAACACGTAAAAAAACATTTTCTCATATGCACATGGGGACATTATAAAAGATTATGCCATTATATGAATTTTTAATGTAGCAGTCATTCTGAAGGAGCTACCTAAAGTTCCCAAGAACAACATTATAAACCAACACTTAATGGAAAAAGCTGCAGAGGCCATGCAAATAGCTTAAATATCCTTGTCAGTATAGCTGGTTTGATAATATGCCATTTGAAAGTTCATAGAACCACAACTAACTAGAAAGATATACTATGCAAGATTTCACAACACACTCTCAGATTAATGACAATGAAAGTGCTTGCATAGCCTAGCCAATCCCCTAACTATAGAGGATTTATACAGAATTTTTACACTTTGAGTTCAACATGTGGACTCTTGAAACCTTGGGAAATGCAGATTGCTAAGAGGAATGGCCCAGAATTTAATATAATTTAATTCCTTCTTGCTATAGACATCTCGATGCTGTAATTGTGAACACTGGCTACTAATGCACAAAACAAAACGCAACAAATTTGTAGTGTTTTTTAAACCTGTCTTTGTTTATTAGTATATATTTGCTTATTAATATACTGTATACTTATTAGTATATGTTCATATGCGCGCAGAGGTCTGTGCCTCGGTTGTGTGTCTCACACTCTATTCCATTTACCAACGTTTTGCAACAATAAAAAACCTTGCACCTTTCTCTGGAGACCTAAACTTAACAACCACATGAACTGGGCAAACACCTGCGCATGTGGGGATAGTGTTTTGTTGTATTAATGTAAAAAAGTGTCTTCAAGGAGCAGCATTCTGTGAACTATTATGTTGACATCTGGTCTCTGCCATGGAGGACGATTTTGTGATCCTATGGGTAGAAATGCTTGAAATCCTTCAGAACAGTCTGGCTAACAAACCGACAAGCAGCAAAAGGAGGCATTCTTTTTTTTTTTTTTTTTACTGTTTTTTACTGAAACAATAAATTACACACAATAAGCAAAGCATTCCTGATGACCTTGAATATAATTCAGCAGCTGGGAAAACATACATGTATTTATTCTCTCTCTCTCTCTCTCTCGCTCTCTCTCTCTCTCTCTCTCACACACACACACACACACACACACACACACACACACACACACACAATCACCTCCAATGCTGGCATTATGGGATTACTTGGCCCAGATACGTCACTTTACAGAGATAAAAAGTTGGTGTAATTGATCATACCCCTGAGCATCCCCTCTAGCTCTTTTTCTCAGAGACATTATCTAAAGCATGTTCTAAGGCCACAGCTCTGAAGCTCATCCACACGATTGCTGCAACTCTTGCAAAACTTGCAAACACGGCAGTGGCCAGATGCCACCAAAGAGCCTTGACTGGCTCTTGTTAATTAATGAACAGATTGTAGCGCTAGTAATCTGTGTGAAACTACAAAGAGAATCAGCTCTGTCCTTCACCAAACTCACAGGAAAGCAAAGAACTCTTAATACAGGTCAATAGGCCAAATCAGTCATTCAATTAAATGTAAATCAATTAACTAAAGGTCACTTTAATAATGTCAGGCATGCACTGTGCAGTTTTGTAATTTTATTTTTCCATCATTCATTCATGTTAGCTTAATAAAATGATAGCAAAACAAGCAGTTTAATGCGTAATGCACCTTGTATATGGAAATGAAATGCATAGCATGAGCAACAATTACTAACCTAACTATTGTAATATAATATGTGTTTTGGCAAACTACAAGCTTTACCACGTGTAGTAGTATTACTCTACCCAATCTGTGGTTAACGTGCAATCAAACACAAAATCACAAACATTTGTATGCCTATGCTGTTAAAAACACTTTCTTTATTTCCATGCCTACCTACTGCTAGTTCCATGCTGAGAACAGTTACCCATACAGTCAGCTTAATGGAAACTGAAAGCATTCAAAGGAAAGATGCTGAGGCATTATGGGAAATGTGGTATTTAGTGTAGTCTTAAGCTTTTCTGTTCCTCTGACGTTTACCAAATCTGGAAAATGGATTCATTTATCAGACTGCCCAATGGTGAGGCATTACTCTAGAGGAGAACTGTTCCTGAGTCTAATGGTGGTGTGATTAATTACACCACTCCAGCCAGGCTCTGGCATTGTGCATGGCGGTCGAGCCCCTGCTCCTGCCATCATTTGGATTAAACTAAATAGTGATCTTTTTGATAGACTCTATATGCGTATTTTGCTACTCTGCAAAACCATCCTTGAAACTATCCTCAGAGGGCGGCGAGTTTTAAAAACGTCTTTCTCATGTCTGAACCTTTTTGGCATGCAACAGCACTTGTATATTTATCCAGCTTTAAATTGCAAACCAATGTAAAAAAACAGTGTAGTTTGTTATTAATATTAAGATTTATGGTAAGCTCCATGGCATTTTAATTTAGTGTTATGTCCAAGTTTGGCAAAAATTTCTGACTAACTAATCGCAATAACTGTTGATGGTCTGTATGTCATTGTCCCATGTACACATTTTCACTGTATCCCAAAAAGGAGAGAAATATGATTTGTTGTTTATCATAGTCACCCAGCCACACTACTTTGACAAATACTGACAGTGACGATGTTCACAAACACACCACCTTGTGCAAAAAAATTAAACCTTACAAATATAAAAAACAGCCTGCTGACATGATCTCTTCACTGTGAATCACAATGCAGCCTGAAATGCCCACATAAACACCCTTTTCAGGCAGAGAAATGATTGAACAGTGTTTTTTCCAAGTCTGACTTAGTTAGGCACAGAAATAATGGTTATTGAGAGAGTTTTGATGTTTTGTTGTAAGTTGCAGTTCCTCTAACAAGCTGGTTGCAATAAAGAGTAATCATAATAATGATAATAATAATAAGAAGAAGAATGAGAAGAAGAAGAAATACATATTACTAATGAGCTAAATATAATTATTAGTGATTGAATAATGAGAGAAATAACACATTCTCACTGTATTTATTATATAGAAGATTCCTTAGGGTGAGGTCTGTTCTTGGCTCTTGCAAAACATTGAAAAGGTACTTCAGAATAGTGTGAGCTTGATTGTACGCACCTACTAGCAATAACTGAAATAGGTGAACCCACGAATTAGGAGTCCCCACATTTTTGGGGTTGTATGTAGTCACTCATTACAACCCCACCGGAAGTAAAACAAAAATCCTCATGAAATACAAAAAAGGTTTTTCCTACAGTTATGCTCTTTATCTATCAATTAATGTTATTTATTGTTTTTCATTTTGCATTTTCCTGTCACACTTTTCACCCTCATAGCTGAGATAAGTTGGCCAGTTCTCTAGCCACAGCTGAGGCTGTGAGGACTCGTGTCGCTGGGCATCCCTCAGATAGTGACCCAGTTTAAGAGATGCTGAAAATGGCAGCCTCTCAATATGACTGCACCTAATGGGAAATCAGGCTTTAAGGTGTGATTGCTTTATCGCCAAAAGGTATCCAACCATCCGTTCACACACACATGCACACCAAAAGTGAATGGCACAGAAATGATTGAAGTGGACTGAAGTTAAATATATATGTTCTCTATGGGCACATTGCCCAAGAGACTCGAAAAAGGATAAAATGGCAGAAAATAAATGAGATTTGCTGCAATTAAATCTCATTTCTTGCAAGGTCAGAGTAACCTCATTGCAGTGAACGATGAACTTGTCCTACAATGGCATGCAGCTAGGTCCTAGAACTTCTAGTCCTCTAATACAACACAAATGTTTTTGGCACCAAGTGCTACATGATTGGACAGGCTTAACAGAATGAAAAAGCTTTACAGAACGTTAAGAAAAACTGCATTCCACCTGATGTCAATCTTAAGTGCACAATTCAGTTTTTAAAACACCAACATTTCATTATTTGAGCTGCTGGAGAATGGTAGTGTGCCTGACCTTGCCACTGGCAGACAATAAAAATGTTGGCAGTTCTAATTTCATAAGTTTTGTTTGTATTTTTCTTTCCTCAGTATGAACTTTCACAACTCCTTTGTCTAAAGTTTGAGGCAGGGAGGCAGGTCAGTTAATAACTCTCTAGTGTTCATGTACATAACAGAGAGCTCATGGAGCTGGCTGTGGTTTTTCTTAGAGATCCGGATGCTCTTTCTGCACATTTTATGGTTATTAGTTTTGAAAAACATCCAAGTTTCTCTTCCTCCTCTCATCTGCTTTCAACAGCCGGTCCCTGGTCCTTTATTAGGAGTGCTGGATGGTGCAGGCAGAAGGGGAGGAGGCTTAAGGGGCTAGTTCTGCACTGCATTGCTAGTAAAAGGCATGGTCTGGGTGATGAAGCAGTAAAGACGGACAGTCGGTATGAGTAAACAAAAGGAGAGAATAGGGAGAGTGGAGATTCACCGTTTTTCTTAATGGAAAAGCGGAAGACCTTCGGCCTTATTTACGACCTGCCATCTCTGATGAACTTCTATTATCAGTTCATCCAGACTACCCTTATTAGTATATGATCACACACACACAGTCAGAGCAGTCACTCTGCTTCTCTGTCGAGGTCACGGATTCACCAAGGAGAAGAGAAAACTGATAAATAATTCAAAACGCCGACACCACACTACCATAATGTTGAACTTCAAATACATTTGTGTCCTAATGAACTTAGACTGCTCTAAAGAGCTTCAAATAGACTTTGATGAAACCCATTCCAGCAGTTCAGTTATACTGCACTGATATGTAAATCCAGTCTACTTTCTACCTAGAAGGCCCAAATGCATAAATCACTCATATGAGCAGACAATGGATATGTGAGAGTGACACAGAGACACAAAGTGCCATCATGCCATCATGACTCAGGTAACTCATGTTCTCATGATTTCACACTCCCACGGAGTTGCAGGGGGCCAAACGAAAGCCCAGTCATGAGACTTACCATTTTAGAACACCTAATGCGTGAGTGTGTGTGTGAGTGGGCTTAAATGGTGGTAAAACAGAGAGTGCGTGTGTGAGAGTGCGTGTGTGAGAGTGCGTGTGTGAGAGTGCGTGTGTGAGAGAGGGAGAGAGAGTGTGAGAAAGAGAGAGAGTGTATGTGTGTGTGAGAGAGAGAGAGAGAGAGTGTGTGTGTGTGTGTGTGAGAGAGAGTGTGTGTAAGTGTGTGTGTGTGTGAGAGAGAGAGTGTGTGTGAGAGTGTGTATGAGCGAGTGTGTGTGTGTGAGAGAGAGAGAGTGAAAGAAAGAGAGGCAAAATGCACATAATGGGGAGTAGGAGGAAGGGAAAGTGAAAGGATGCTGAGTGGAAGAGCAAAACAGAAGAGATAAAATAAAAATGGGTGCTTTTAACTTTTGGCCTAGGGACATTTTGGCAGGGAAAACTGTGTAAAATATTGCATTGAGAAACATTTAACACTGTATCTGCATGTCCTGGCCAAGCTGAATTTGACAGCTGAAGGGAGAATTGGAGGGTTGCAGTCTTCCAAGACCTCAATCCTTCATTAAACAACAAGGAAATCTTCTGCTCTCACACACAGTCTGCTGTCCCGGCCTCAAGTGAAGCTCCTCTCCTCTCCTGTCCTCTCCTCTTCTCTTCTCCCCCTCCTCATCTCTGCTCTACTCTCCTCTCTTATCCTCTCTTCTCCTCTCTTATCCTCTCTTATCCTCTCCTCTCCTCCTCTCTCCTCCTCTCTCCTCTCCTCTCCTCCTCTCCTCTCCTCTCTTATCCTCTCCTCTCCTCCTCTCTCCTCTCCTCCCTTCTCCTCTCCTACCTCTCATCTCCTCCTCTTCTCCTCTCTCCTCTCCTCCTCTCTCCTCTCCTCTCCTCTCTTCTCCTCTCCTCTCCTAACCCTCTCCTCCCCTCTCCTCTCCTCCCTTCTCCTCTCCTCCCTCTCCTTTCCTCCCCTCTCCTCTCTTCCCCTCTCCTTTCCTCTCCTCCTCTCCTCCCCTCTCCTCCCCTCTCCTCTCCTCTCCTCTCCTCCCTCTCCTCTCCTCTCCTCCTCTCCTCTCCTCTCCTCTCCTCCCTTCTCCTCTCCTCCCTCTCCTCTCTTCTCCTCTCCTCTCTTCTCATCTCCTCCCTCTCCTCTCCTCTCCTCTCCTCCTCTCCTCCCCTCTCCTCTCCTCTCCTCTCTCCTCCTCTCGTCTCCTCTCCTCTCCTCCCCTCTCCTCTCCTCCTCTCTCCTCTCTTCTCCTGTCCTCTTCTCTCCTCTCCTCCTCTTCTCCTCTCCGTCATGAAAGTTTAATGAAAGAGTGTGGTGAACATGTCTGTATTTATTCTGTCTGCAGCCACTCTAGTTCTTTTATTCCTGAAGGAACAGACTGTTCCTCACTGTTTCTGCTCATTGTTCTTCAAAGGCTGGGGTCGGGGCAGCTCATGAGGGAAAGTAATAGAATAATTTGATTCAGATTCCTCTGTTTCTTTTGGAGCTGCAGCTGCATTTTTGCACGGAGGGGTTTTGGAGTTTGCTTTGAGCAGAAGGGATTAAGGAATAAGTGACGGTGTTACTGCACAGTTTGTACAAACATGAACAGCAGAAGAGCCCGTAAAACATCTGCTTCAATGCGCGAGGCCTGCAGAGACGCGCGAATGTTCTCTGGAGTCTACACTGAGTGTCTCGCTGTATCAATGTGTACTTAGCTTTTCTTTCTTTCTGCACCTTCTTCATTTATTAATTTATTTATTTTTCTGTCTGCCCCCTTTCTTTATTTCCTTCCTTCTTTCTTTCTTTCTTGCTTTTGCTTTAAATCAGGGCTGCAGAGTTAAATGAGGTCATCTAAGTCAGTAAAAGACTTTTTTGAAATGTTTAGCTATTATTAACTACCTTTGTAGTTGTGCAAGCACAGGTTTATCAAGCACACAAAGGGCCATCAGAAAGAGTGTAAAGTCTTTTAGAGTAATCTCTGTCCTCCTCTCTCTCCCCCTCTGCACCTTTCTCATTCCCTCTCTCTCCGTCTCCCTCTCTCTCTCCTACTCTCTCTTGCTCCCCCACTACAGATGATACAGTCATGTAATCTGTTAAGTACATTCTGCATTGTAACTACTCACATTTGTATGAGCTGAACTGTGAATTAACTGTGTGTGTGTGTGTGTGTGTGTTTTACAGGGTGATAGTGTATAATAACGGCACTCTGCGGATTACTCAGGTGAAGAACCGGAGCGTAGGCCGGTACAAGTGTGTGGCTCGCTATGGAGCTGATCAAGAGGTGCAAGCAGAAGCTACTCTGTACATCGCAGGTAAGACAAACACATCCTGATACGCAGACTCATTTATCTGTGTACACACATGCACTTCCGATATTCACACAACACCCCCTTCCCCCTCTCTCTCTCTCACACACATACATAACTACTTTCACTAGGATAGAATCACTGTGCTGACAAGCTAATTTGGCTATTGGCATCCACTTCAACTGCAGCGTTCTCACTGAACCTCCTACACACACACACACACACACACATAAACACACACACACACACACACACACACACACACACACACACACACACACACA
>JBBJLS010126269.1:0-17221 GCA_037577275.1 Bryconaethiops microstoma | reverse complement strand
AGATAGATAGATAGATAGATAGATAGATAGATAGATAGATAGATAGATAGATAGATAGATAGATAGATAGATAGAAGTCTAAATTAGATTAATGTATGGGGAGGTGATTGGATGGATGGATCAATGAATGGATACATAGGTAGATAGATGGAAGGATGGATAAACAGACAGATGGACTGCTAGATACACAAAATGTATGGATAAGTGGGTGGATGGATGTATAGACAGACAGATAGATAGATGGAAGCAAGGATATTCAGACAGATACGCAGAAGTATAAAATAGATGAATGGATGGACAGGTAGGTAGTTGATTGGATAGATAGACAGATTGATAAGGCAGGTGGACAGACAGATACACTGAAGTATATAAAGATGAATAGACTGATAGATAGTTGAACAGAAATGCTTGAATGTTGGATAAAGTTTGTACTTGTAGAACCATTTTGGTTTTTCTTTCCCCCTGTTCTTCAGTTTCACATAGAATCTGAACAACCACAGAGACGGTAATTCACAGGTCTTACACTGATCCAACTTTCCAACCAAAGCAGGACCTCTTTAGGAGCAGCGCCTGCTTTAAGCTGGAGCGCACTATTCCCTGCCGTTTCCTCCGAGTCAAGGACAGGGTTTATTTTGGTATTATCTTGTTTATTCTGCAGGCTGGAGATGTTAATCTCCTTAATCAGCTGTTATTCGTTTGTCCCAGAAATAGCCATGAACACTCACAGAGTGTTTGATATTACTTTCAAATGAGGATTAGTGTCCCTCATTGCACCAGACTCTTTTTTCCCTTTCATATCACATAGGAGCCTCACATAAACACACGCAGACATGCGAATATACCTAGGAGAGAACCGAGGCTCTCTGTCAGGCTGTTTAGCATCAGTCAGAGCTGGAATAAACAGGCTGGACATCTACCGAGAGGCTCCTCTATGGGCTGTAATGTGATTCATGTTCAAAACTAGTGCGTGTGTTTGTGTGTGTGTGTGTGTGAGAGAGAGTGAGTTATTGTATTCAATTTGCACAATGTATTCCTTTCCTTCACCATTCCTCGTCCAGTTCTGATGCTCACATGTCCATTGTAGGTGGACAGGGGTTAGTATGGGTACTCTGACCGGTTTGCAGCTACACAGCCCCATAAAAAGCAGCGGGCACTGCACTGTGTGTTCTGACCCCTTTCTATCAGAGCAGCAGGAACTTTTTCAGCAGTCGTGCTACAGCTGCTCTTCTGTGGGATCAGACCAGACGGACTAGTCTTCTCTCCCCACAAATAATCAGTGATACTTGGGGTCCATGACCCTGTCGCCAGTTCTACGGTTCTCTGTCCTTGCACCGCTTTTGGTAAGTACTGACCACTCCATACTAGGAACCCCTAACAAGACGTGCTGTTTTGGAGATGTTCTGACTCCGGCCATCACAGTTTGGTCCTCGTTCAAAGTGTAGATCCTTTCCTCAACCATTTTTCCAGCTTCAAGCATCGACGCCAAGAACCGACAGTTCATTCGCTGCCTAATATTCCAAACCCCCTCTTGACAGGAGCCACTGTAACCAGATTATTATATTCATATGCCTTGGGTTTAATGTCATGGCTATGATATAAAATGTTCATTTTACAGGAGAAGCGAAAAAACCTTCTTACCTTATTAAATTATCGTTATTTGTTTTTAAGTAAAAAACAAATACAAATTGTGTTTTTAAGCAACTTTGAGATTTCATTGCCCAGAGGTGAATAAATAAAGATACATTATTAGCACTATGATTAGTATTATTAGTAGTTGTAGTAGTATTACAGTGTCCATTGTAAATGCAATAATCAGGAGCACAGGTGGTGATGTCACTGATGATGTCGTTGTGTTGTAGGGTTGGACGGCCCTGTAAGGTCCGGAAGGTGAAAGTGGAGGAGCCCCGGCAGGAAGAGGACGCGGAGAGCGAGGTGTCGTCCACCGTAGAATCCAAAGGTACCACATGAAGAGCTTTTGATGACGATTCTTAGGAGATGTTGAATTATGATTATGAATCATTCAGTAACTGCTCTGAATTACTCAATATTTACTGTATATTATTCAGTATCTACTTCAAAATAGAGTTCAGTTGTATAAGAAAATGTGAGGTATGATTGCAGTTGCTGTGGTAAATGTGATGGTTGTATCTGGGTGCCCCAGGTCTAACAACTACAACCATCACAACCAGTAGCATTAAACAGTAACCAACCAGTCCTGCCCTGCCTCTGCCCTGGCAGAGTAATGTTATCTGTACTGAGAGACCAGTTCAGATCTCTTTGAAGCAGAAAAATGTCTCACTCAGTCCCACAAAATCCTTACGAAGTCCCGTCCTACTCAGCTTAGTGATGGAAAGTCTGTTCCTTGCGTGCCACTGAGTTCGTTCAGGTCTGCAGCTCCTTGCATTCCTCAAAGCCGCCTGATGTCCTCTAGCTCTGGGCAGTGTTTGTCCTTTAAAACAAGAAGTGTTTCAGAAAGTTCCGAAGGACTTTTCTACCACATTGCTGCCTGACATTGTGCTCAAGCGAGATGTCTTTTTGTGTTCTTGCTGTTCAGACCTGTAAGTCTGGGAGCAGCCAGCGGGAACATGAGCGATTGTCACCACTGTTGCTGTGAAAGAGTTTCATCTGAAATGTTTACGTTCAGATCATCCTGCCTTGTACAGATGACCCCAAAAACGTCTCACTTGTTATGTTTTTCTTAAATTTTATATTCAGGTTTTGAAAATCTTGACTTTTTTTCAACCCACAGCATTTGTAGCTTCAACTACAACATACTTCATCAGGAACAATCTTTAAATTCAACACTGATTGTTGCTTTTTGGTAAAATGTTAAAATAAATTAATTACAGCTTAGTTTAGGCATCCACATCATGTGACCTCAGAGCCTGAAGACTGCAGCGCTTTTAATCCAGGCACTGAAGCTAAAAATGCAAAGATCTTTAAACTCTCATGGATTATTTAGTACTAATTATTACTATTAATTATTCATTGTCTACTATGAATTATCTGCCATTAATTATTTAGTAACTACTATGAATTATTCAATAACTACTCTGAATAATTTTGTACTTACTGTAAATTAGTAGCTAATAGGAACTATTTTGTAGCTACTATGAATTATTCAGTAGCTACTGTGAATTTCTCAGTGTCCATTATGAAGTATTCACTATCTGCTATGAATAATTCAGTATTTAATGTAATTAATTCAGTACCTACTTTTATCATGAATTATTCACTATCCACCTTGCAGTATTCGGTATCTACTATGAATTATTCATTAACTACCATGAATGTGATTCTTATGAATTATTTTGTCTCTCCTATTAATGGATAGTCTCTAGTAGTCTGAAACCCACATTTTTACACTAATTCAGACCAAATGGGTCAGATTCATTTAGGATAAAGCCACCGTTTAACCTGCAGTAGCTTCAAAAACAGAAGTGGCCAGTGTGGTTCAAAGCTTCTTCAGAAATATTGTTCTCCTGACTTAGCGGTCGCTAACCCCGCATGGTCACATTAGCATACGTGCCAGAGGGAGAGTTAGAGCAAAGATCCCGTCACAGTGCTGTGACGGTAATTTCTGTGTGTCCTTATCTCCTGCAGCCCTTTTCCTATCAGGTAGCGGCGAGACACTCCATAGATAATTGGACTGTAGTGAAATAGGTCTCTTAGCGGGAAGGCGAACCCTTACTGATCATCTCTGTTGCTGATTGTTCTCTGTTCTTTTTTTCTTCTCTTTCTTCCCCTTCTCTCTGACTCATTCCTTTTTTCCCTTCTCTCTCTCTCTCTCCTCTTTGTGACTTGTTTGCTTAACCTCTTTGTCCTCTGAGGGTGAGACTTCAGACCCTAATGGGTCTGTAGATGAAACTCCAGCCACGAGGCCACAGCTCATTATGTTCCATCAATAGAGCTTCACTGGAGCCGCCAGAGGCCAAAATTCAAAATAAAAAGATTTCGGGTTTCCAAGACAACCAGGTTTCATCTCCTGGCTAGCCGGTCAGGAGAATGTTCTGGACAGCCGAAAAAGCCCAAGTCGCAGGAAGTGACCTTGAGTGAAAGGAGCCTAGATTCAATCTCAAGAGGAACGAATAGAAGCTCCCTAAGAGCATGAAAAATAAACATGGAGAGGAACTTTGACTGAAAGGGAGAAGTTCAATAAGAGCATGAGGAAGAACCACTGAGAAGAACCAAAACTCCAAAGAAAAGCTCTCTAAGAGCATGAGGAAGAACCAGGAAAAGGAACCAAGACTGAAAAGGAGAACCTCCATAAGACCATGAGAGGAATAAAGTTAAAAAGGAGAAACCTCATAAGAGCCAAAAGAGGCACAGTTTTGATGAACCAGGACTCAAAACGACGAGCTATTTAAGAGCATAAGAGGAATCAAGATTCCGGAAAAGAAACTTCATAAGAGCATGAAGAAGAACCACTGAGAAGAACATGAGGAGCATGAAGAAGAAACTCCATTAAACGTGTAAGGGTGAACCACTAAGAGGAACCAAGATTCAAAAGGAAAACTTCAAAAGAGCATTAAGAAGAACTGAGAGGAATCTAGATTCAAAAAAGAGAAACTTCATAAGAGCATGAACAAGAACTACTGAGAGGAACATGAGGTGCATGAGGAAGAACCACTTATCAGAACCAAGACTCAAAAGAAAAATCTGCTTAAGAGCATGATGGAGAACCACTTAGAGGACCCAAAGCCTCAAAAGGAGAAGCTCTATAAGAGCATGAGGAGGAATCAAGGTTCAAAAAGAAAAACTTCATAAGAGCATGAAGAAGAACCACTGACCGGAAACAAGATTCAAAAGGAGAAATTTCAAAAGGAGAAGTGCCAGGGGAGGAACCAGTGAGAGAAGGAACCAAGACTTAAAAGGAAAAGCTCCTAAGGAGCATGGTAGAGAAACAGTGAGAGGAACTAAAGACTCAGCGGGGAATTTCTATGAGAGCATGAAGAGGAACAAATGAGAAGAACATGAGTGGCATGAGGAGGAACCATTGAGAGGAACTTAGACCCAAGGGGAGAAGGTCCCTAAGAGAGGATCATGTCTGAATCTTCTGCGATGCAGGAGTTGGTGTTACCACAGGTTTCTTTGCCTCCTTCCTCTCCTTAATACCTTCTGCCGCTCCGAAAGGAGAGAAAAATGATCCCATCGGCTTGCTGCTGCAGGATGTATGCTAATTGAGTCACACCTTCAGCTGGTGGGAGATTATAGATACGGCGGAATGAGGCCCGCTTTGTGTGCAGATTAGTCTCAGGCTAACTCAATTTACGGTTCAAGCTTTAGCCCATTGTTCTGAGCGGAAGCGCAGGAACCGAGCTTTTAAGACCTAAATATGCTTTTAAACGGCTTTCATTTATCACCGCGCTGAATTTGAATACATCCAAATATGTAATTTCCACAATTTTTAGATTTATATGAGGATGTGTCATCCATTCATTCACAGATGAATGCATATTCCACCAAAATTATATTGTCTTGCACACACACACACAGACACACACATGCTCAACAGTGTTGATTTTGATTGTATCGATTGCTTGGATTTTAATTGGATCAATTTTGATTGGATCAAAGTTTTTTTTCAAGCGTTCTGATTGACCGCACTGTGGTCAGTCTGAGAAGATCCAGGTTTAATAAAGATCACAAAGTGACCAGTTCCCCCTTCCAAACTGAAGATAAAGGACGTGAGTGTCCACTAGGCCTGGGAAAGTGACCGTCCTGTTCCTCAATTTATTATTGTTAGCAAGAAATTGATCTGTTTACAGCTGCTACTTCAGTCCATAAGGTGGAAGAGGACGAGCCATTCACTCACAACAGCACAAATCCAGTGGGACAGTTAGCAGCCTTTTCTGTTTTCAATTCGCAGTTCACCAGTTTTATGTATTTTAAGTTAGCATAGTTTGCTAGCTTTAGGTAGTTTTGGTTAGCAGAGTTTGCTAAAGTTAGCTATATTCACTTAGCACAGTTAGCTTGGATTAGTTATTTTTAGGTAGTGGTTTAGTCAGCTTCATGTATTTATAGTTAGTGGAGTTAGCTAAAGTTAGTTACATTCATTTAACATAGTTAGGATTTGCTACTTTTAGTTAGCAGTTAGCCAGTTTGAGCTATATTCACTTAGCACAGTTAGCTAGGATTAGTTAATTTTAGGTAGCAGTTTATTCAGCTTCATCTATTTATAGTTAGTGGAGTTAGCTAAAGTTTGTTACCTTCCTTTAGCACAGTTATTTAGGATTACCTATTCATAGTGACAGCTATTTTCAGCTTGCAGAGTTAACTAGTGTGTTCATTTCAGCGCTAAAGTAATAAAAATTACATTTCACTGCGACGTAAAGCAAATCAGTGCTTAGCAACTGGTGCTCAGCGGGAATGATAAACACGGAAAACATGCTGCTAAATATGCACGGGATCAGATGAGGTGAACAGCGCGTTTGTGATGTATATTGTGGTGCATGTGCAACTGATTGAAGCAGTTGGGCTTTAGAAAAGAAGGAGAAAACACTCCTGTCTTTTCATTCTTTTATTTTGAAGAGGAGGGATTAATTTTGTTTCTCAATTACAGCGAAGTAGAGTGACAGGATCACACACACACACACACACACACAAACACACACACACACACACACACACACACACACACACACACACACACACACACACTATAATGCTATTCAGGCCAGCTATGATCTATAACACCAGAATCAATACCAGTATTTTATCCATATCTTGCATAGTTTGTGTGTGTGTATGTGTGTGTGTATGTGTGTGTGGGTGTGGGTGTGGGTGTGTATTTTATGTCCAGGAGATCTCAGTTAAAGAAAAGGCAGTATTGTTTTCATATTGTTTTAACAATTGCTGTTTAATGTGAAAGAATTGTTTGACCTGAGGGCAGCAGGTAATGCAGCGCCCCGCGGTGACCCTCTGGGTAACCGTCCCAGTTAGAACTCCTCAAGCAATAAGCAATAATGCTGTAAAACATTCAGTGGAATTCATACTTTTGTATTTTGTAATGTGCTGCTGTTTCTCTGAAGTGAAAAGGTCGTCTTGTGTCATGAGGATGGAGTTTCCAGTCAAGATTAAGAGGAAAGGTCAGGACTGGCCTTTCACAGTAATGATTCATGTTCTATCTGCTTTTTTACAAAATTATTTCCAGGAATTTAAGGCCAGCATATCATCTTTCCTCTCATTCCAGCTCAATCTTGTTATTGTTTTTTTATGAACACATGATTTCGTTAATGTTCGATTTCGGACTTATTTGAGCAGGAGGTTTTTCTGTGGTGAGGAATATTGAATTGATATTCTACTTATAAAGGGGGTGGAGTGTGTGTGTGTGTGTGTGTGTGTGTGTGTCATACTGAAATCAGTTTGAAAGTGCTTTGCAAGTATTGCTTATCACAGTACCTAATATCCTAATAGTCCGTCAGCAGCAGGTCTGTATGATGTGGCTGCACTGCTGTGTGTGCAGATACAAAACAAGATCACAGTCTCACATGCGAAACGGCTTTATGTCTAGTGTATGTGCTGTTTCTCCATGCAAATATTATATTTATGCATACTGTCCAATCTTTTTTATTTCTGTACAATTCAAAATATACTATATAAAAAAACACAATAAATGAAACAGTAGTTTAAAATGTTTTTAAATACATATATATATATATATATATATATTCCATTATGTTTTATTCATTTGGTATAAAACACTTAAGACTTTCAGTGTTGAAGTAAATTATTCATGCCTGTCCAAATGTTGAATATAGAAGCAGCTTTGCTTTATGGTAGTAAGAATTACTAAATAATAATAAAAAAGTAAATAACAGGATATATATCCTGTTTTATTTAATAAAATTTATAATTAACCACACACTTATTTATTTGTTTATATATACTGATTCATTTAATGATGATTAGAAGATTTAAGTACGCAGTCCATGTCTGTCTAAATGTCCGATTTAGCGGTCTTGTATAGCTCAATAAGAGTTTGAGATTTAGGTATTTTAGTAAACATTCCAAACCTGTAAAAATGTAACGTAATGTAATGATTTATTTATGAGCAGTTTTGCTAAATTTGTTCATATGTAGAAAATATTTGATGACAACTTGATGACAGTTCTTGAAGATGTTCTTTATGGGAGATTCAGCAAATGTCAGCTTTTAAATTTCTCTTTTAAAAATCTTTCCACTGGGGAGGCATATTTTAACATCATTAAACAGATCTGGAACAGTTTCTCTTTTCTGATTCACAGAATTCACCCTAGTCATCTCCTCAGAGCAGCTGTGCAATCTGCGGTGCAGGTTAAATTCTAGTACTCAGTATCAGTCTAGTATGGATCAAAACCACTGGCTCAGATATCAGAAAAAGCCTGAACGATCATATAAACTAAACTCTGATCAAAGCGTTGCCAAGATACAGATGAGGAAAACTAGTTACACAGACAAGCAGCAGAGCTGCGTCCTAGACGGCTCCCTGCTTCCTACATAGTGCTCTCAAAATACAGACTCCTGCACACAGTCTATAATATGTCTAACAAGAGCTGCTGGAGATTCAGACCTGTGTGCAGAACTCCATAGTCGACACTCTGTGCACTATATGCTTGAAACTGGAATTTACACAGCGCCTTCTAGAGGGCGCAGCGAACTGTTTAGAATTCAGACATATGTGTTAGTAACAGCTTAGTTGTTAAAGAGGGAAAAAGATGGTATCGTATTAGTAAAAGCAGATACTCCTCAGGGTTGTGGACACAGCTGAAGCTCACTTACGCTGAAACTCACTTACGCTGAGACTCACTTACGCTACCAGTCCAAAGGTTTGGCACACACTGAGATTTTCTAAATTTTACTCACTCAATATTTACTAAAAAAACGATTTGCTAATAAACAGTATGTTCACCATTTGTGTTCATTAGACAGAAAATGACATTTTCTATTCATCATAACAGACGTACACAAAGCCACATAATATAATTGTAATCGTAATTGTAATATGGATCACAAGACATGCCATTTACCAAGCTATTAGGTGACAGCCAATGGGATGAAACGGTTAACTTGTGCCTTTAAAGGTAAAGCCTAGAATCTTACTCTGCATCACCACACAATCAATCAATAGAATGTCAGACATGCTGTCAGACATGGAAACATGTCAAATTTTCATTGATCACTATTCACTCAACAACCTTCTGATGCTTATCAGGCACACTGGCAATGAATAATCTAATACAGACCATCAAACACATAACCAGGAGTCCCTTTGGATCCAAAATCCATCTGACAAAATGTACCATTCTGGTTCATCCTACCTGAGATGATTTGTAATATAGTGTGTTTGCTTTTCTTTCAGAACTGGACAGCCAGGAGGTGTCTGATGCTGTTGGATCTTCAAATTTGTACCCCATGTTCCTCCCCGTCAGCTACCAGGTGCGAGATGCTGACTATTTCTTGCTAAAAGAGGCCGGACAGGATATCATGCGTAACTCCAGCATGCAGAGCCACACACAGCCCTTTGTCATACTTCGTGCAGAGCGCCCCCCAGTGGTCAATGCTAGCTATGGCCCACTCTCAACAGAGCAGGAGATCCCTCTGGACCTGGTCCAGTCCGTGCAGCTATTCCGTCCATCTCCACCAGTCTTCGCCTTCAACTGGAAGGTCCGATCCTTTGTCCTGACCAGGTGGGTGTACTCTTCCTCCCCGAAAGTGCGTGTGTTGTTTTACGTCGCTGGACGGGACTGGGACAGAGGAAACAAAGAGAAAGGGACCAAGGATGACCTTCCTTGCGTGACTGTGTACGCCTTCTGGCAGACACAGGAGGTGCGAGGATCTTGCTTGATCTCCAACAAAAGAGGCACTTGCATGGCAGAGGTGGAGCCCCCCGCAGGTTGGTTCAGCCCGGCCGAAGGAACAGGAGCATCCAGCCGGGAAAAACAGGGCTTGGCCCCAGGGAACCCGCTGGAACTCTATTACCAGGCTCAGCCTAGCGACTCTGGAAGCTGCAGTGGAGCACTGGAGGGTGGGAAGAGGTGGAGGACACCTGGTGGAGGACCACAGGTTGAGTACGTCCCTGTGACTCCAATGCAGAGAATCGGGAGTGTGCGCCTCCTCCAGGTGCGTCCTGGAGCAACACCCGTTTCAGTGCTCAGGCTTGGAGAGGCTGTGGTCATCCAGACCTCCTCCAAACCTCTCCGGAAGACTGACATTGCATCGTTTTACGTCTACATGAGAAGCTCAGCCAACCTGGACACCTTCTCTCTCAGGTATGGCTTGGGAACAGCCTGTTCTATCATTGTACATTGTGTTGTGTTAGTTTACACTGCTGAAGTTTTGCTCCGCATTGTTCTGATCAGTCCCTGTAACAGCCGGTGTAAGTGAAGAGTAGAATGTGTTTATCAGACGGTGTGTGTGAAGAGTAGTGTGTGTGTGATCAGACCCTTTATCAGACTGTGTGTGTGAAAAGCAGAGTGTGTCATCAGACCGTTTATCAGACAGTGTGAGTGAAGAGTAGTGTGTGATCAGACCGTTTATCAGACAGTGTGTGTGAAGAGTAGTGTGTGTGTGATCAAACCCTTTATCAGACTGTGTGAGAAGAGTAGAGTGTGTAATAGACCCTTTATCAGACTGTGTGAGTAAGAAGCAAAGTGTATCACTGTGACGGTAGGACTCAAACATCGCAAGTTTGCGCAGAAGCCTCTGATGAGCAGATAAGAACCACCTGAGAGTCGTCTGAAATGCTAGGAACAGTTCAGAACATTTTACAGATCTGATCTTTTTTTTTTTACACTTTAATTGCACAGTAAAACAATAACATTTACTCTACTAGTCCTCTGAGTGTTGCCATAAGGCATTTAAAAAAAAGCATTCAGTTCAGTGTATCTGTGAAAGTAGGCACGTGCCCTGTGTATAGTATGGGTAATAGAATTGCACGAGCATGTTCCTTGGTGCCCATTTTAAATGAAAAAATTCTGAAAATTTGAAAATGCGATTTAGGGGGATTATAGCATTTCTCTGAAAACACACGAGCTGTCAGTGGTCTTTCTTGGAAGTGCAGTAGATTACCAACAAAGAGTAGAGCAATACTTGTACTTAGCAGAGAGGCCAGTAACATCTCTGACTATTATTCCGACTTACGAATGAAAAGGTCATCTAGTCCAGGAACTCACAAGGCCTTAAGTCGCATCAGCTCACGTGGACAGATTGCAGTGTCTGGAGTGTTTGGAAATACGTTTTTGCCTGACAAATGACATACATTATAATCCTGGAGATTAGATAGCGGGTCATGTCCTGAGCTGCAGTCCCGACCTTTACCTTCTCTGTTCCCTTACATCCTTCTTTAACACCTGTGATAGGCATTTCTTCATCAAAGCAGATTTTAGTGAAAGAGCATTTCTCATACTCACTAAGGCTAATCTCACAAGATCTCATTTCACTCTTAATTTGTTCAGTTTTGTCCATTGCCACAAATCAGATGAGACATACTTGATGTCCTTCTTTACTGCTGTATTGGATTTACAAATGAATGTAGCTAATTTTGTTAGCCCACCAGTTCAAACCCCACCAAGTCATTGTGCTGTTAATTAAGTTCAGAGTTTGTTTCACTTGAACTGGAAAGTTGGAAACCCCCCTGATGTCAAATGTTCAACTCTGAAAGCAGGAGGAACCTCACCCACCCCGACCTCAAAATCCAAGGTGTCTGCTCGGTGCATCAGCAGTATTGAGAGCTTCAGTAAAGACTGTTCATTATTACTTCTGTCCTATTACTGTCTCATTAAATCAGGCATCCACACAGTGCTGCCCAGCATCTCTCTGTGGATGAGTTGCTGTAGGGTTTATTTGCACAAAATACTGTGTAATGCAATGTCATCAACTAGTACTGTTAACAGTGGTTTTCCCTGAGGCGTGATTGGATATGAGAAACCTATAGTTGTCACAAAACATGCACAAAAGTGTGGACAAAGTTCCGCTACTTTTATCGTTTGTGACAATTTTTGTCCATTTTGTAGAAAAGACCAAAAGTCAAAGTTTTCCAAAGTTGAACGCAAAGTAAAGTTTCACATGTGAAATCTTTTTGCTATTGAAAGTGTAGAATTTTGCTTAAATTTCAGTCAAATTGAAAAGTCCTCAGTGGAGCAAGTTTACTCCATTGTCTGTTGGATGATCTTTGTAAATTTGCAGTTTTTGTTGCTTTGATTAAAAATTTGTTTTTCGTAATATTTTTTAACACTTGTTTGCTTGTGTGCCAGTGTTCCACACTAAAACTCGAGAGTCTATTGCTTTGTATTGTGAATTGTTCTTGTATTCGCCCCGGTTGTACTGCCTGACTGCAGGGCAGCTAAACATCTTCTTGTCAGTGAGAAGATGTTCACTTTGATGCTGGTGTTTGACAACATGATTATGTTTGTTGTACAACATCACAAGTTGTTGTTGCTATGGTTAAGACGCCATAGTTGAATGAATATGGGGGACGATATATACTCAGTAAAGATAGTTTATAAAGGTGTGTAACCAAAACAACATCTCTGCTGGGTTGTGTGCCGGTGTTGCTGTGATGCGTCATTGGCTTAATAGTAGTTCAAAATGTTTTACTCTGTCAAACACTGAATGTGTGTGTCTTTGTCGTGTGTTGTGCTCTTGAGTGTCCTGCATGGTGCTCTACCTGTCAGTTGGTGCATCCCCTTTTCAGACGCAGCTGTTCAGATGCATTGTGATTTAATTATTGATGGACTATCAGATGTATAGAAGTACAAATATAAAACTGAATGTAAAGATGACGGTGTATCAACTGTAAAGCTGTTGAACGTTCCAGGTCACACTGGTGTGACGGTACACTTCAGTGGAAAGTAGTCAGGTGGCGCAACCGTTTGACTCTATGCGCTGAAGGGTTTCAAGGGCAAATAGAAAAAGTCATATTTCTGTCATTCATCCATCCATGCTCTGAGCTATTGGTCTTAACTGAGGTCATGGTGGTGGCTGAAATCTGTCCCAGAACAAGACACCCTGGACAGCAGAAACGCACACAGTGACAGTCAGGGGCAATTTAGCATCTACAAACCATCTGACATATATATCTTTGGACTGTGAAGAAACCCACATAAACATGGAGAGAACATGCAGACTTCATACAGAAAGGAACCAAATCTAGGACCTTCTCACTGTGAGGTGACCACACTAACCAGCTGCCCAGTTCTGTTTTATTTTTAATGCCACCCAGCAACAGTGTCTCAGTTTCCGTGCATCTTCTTCCGTCCTGTGGGAAAAGCATCCCAGGTAGCTCCTCATGAAGCTGGTTAAGGAGAACAAAGAGAGTGTAAAGCTGCATCAAGAACATTCTGAAATAGAAGATGGCTTTGTTTTTGATGTTTTCATGATTAGTCCAAAATGACAAAAATGGTGAACAAACAGTTCCCATGGTTACAGTCATCTTATCAGGCAAACCAAGATTTGTTTTTTTTTCTCTACTCACATTGCCAGAGACCAGAAGATCAGCTCAACCCCAGAAAGTTCAGGGCGCAGCAGGGCTCTTTGCATCACAGCAGCCACGGCACAGCTGGAGGAGCCACTCGAGGGCTTTTTTGTGCTCTGCTGCTGAAGTGTTTGTCATTAGTAGTGTTCGAACACCTGAGCAGGCGGCTGTCGTTCATTCATTTGATTCAACTCTGTTTTCTTTAATTCCCTCCAGTTCCTGCCATTCATCACTGCTTCATGCTTCTTTGCCTGCCCTCTGCCTCGCTCTCTCTCTCTCCTTGTGACTCACAGAACTACACACACACACACACACACACACACACACACACACACACACACACACACACAGTGTGGGGATTTTTTAAATCTCATAAGCTGCATTTCTTTTTGTAGTACCTGTCCCTCGGTGCCTGTGTGTGTGTGTGTGTGTGTGTGTGTGTGTGTGTGTGTGTGTGTGTGTGTGCGCGTGTGTGTGTGTGTGTCTCTCTTTTTCTCCCTATGCGCTCTCTCTCTTCTTGCATCTTCTCTTCTTGCATGTTCTCTTGCATCTTTTTTCTCTTCTCACATCATGCATCTTCTTATCTTGTCTCTTCTCTTTTTTTCTCTTCTCTTCTCTTCTTCTGTCCTCCACCTCTTTCTCATGAGTACTGCAGGTGTTAAGAACAGTCCCTCAATCGTCTCAGTCTCCTCAGATCTCGCAGTTTTCAGAGACTCTGATATGAATCATTAAAGTATTTAACGCTCAGCTGTGCCTGTAATCAGTGGCTGCCTTTCTATAAAGGAATTAATGGAAGATAGAACAGAGCAGAGTGGCTCTGAACTCATTATTTTTGCTCGGTTTGCTTCTTTTTCAAACACTACCTGTGATTTTTACAGTGCCAGTCAAAAATTTCGTCCCACCTGATTGAATACAGCACTGTGCAAAAGTCACAACAATAGTTTAAAGTTATTTATCTCAGCCGTGAGAGCATTTTTGGCAGTAAAACAATGGGTAAATCCGTTGTCTTTGTATTTGTTCAGTTCTATCAGCAGCACCTTCATTAGCAGCGCAGGCCTGTGCACTGATGTGACAAATGACTTCAGAACAGAAAGCGCTGTTGGTTTAACTCGTGGACAGAGAAAGAGGGTTGGTTTTACAGTAATAGCAGGAATGTATGCGATTTTTCTCCCACATGACGCTCAGTAATTTCATACGTGAACTGATCTGATACCTCGGAAGCGTTTGTCTGCTGTGTATAATCTTTTGCCGGCTGCTTTAAGTGCCGATTAAAGCCTTACAGCCGCAGCGGAGCAAGTATGATTGTATTCTAATGGGCTGGATGCTCTCCCTAGGCGCTCAGTGAAGTGCGTTTTCTCAGAGCCGGATGCAGGAACCGTGAAATGTTTTGAGACGTAAGCAGCTGCTTTAGAGGCGGACAGGTGACCGAGACGGGTTTGACCATCCCACACTGTCACGTTAACGGACGGAGGCCATGAATGTATGTAAATGGGAAGCTCTGTTTCCTGTTAGTTGGCCATGGAGGGATATTTGCCGAGTGTAATTAAGGGACACCATCTGTGCTGTTTGTGAATAACAGACCGCGGCAAGGGCAGCACACACTCTAGTGTAAACCATCCCTCGTGCTTTACATTCACCTTTTTTCCAGCTGTAACTAAACAAAAGTTTCTCAGAAGTTTTTCTTTCTATATCTAGATATTGTTTTCCCTTCTCTTCTTCTCACTTCTCTCTTTATCAATTCTCTCACGTCTTCTCTCGTCTTGTATTCTTGCATCTTTTACTTATCTTTTCTGCTCTGTTCTTTTCTGTTCCGGTTTGTTCTTTTCTCCTTTCTCTCGTCTAGACCTACTCTTCTCTTCTTTTCTCTTCTCAAATCTTGCATCTTTTTTTCTCAACTTCTGTTCTCTCATCTCCTTTTTTCACTTCTCCTTTCTCTTACATCTTCTTTCGTCTCCTCCTCTCTTCTCTTGTCTTCTCTTCTCTTCATTGTCTTCTCCTCTCCTCTCATCTCTTGTATTCTGTTCTTGCTCTCTTCTGTTTTTCCTCTTCTCTTCTCATCTCTTCTCTTCACTTCTCTTCTCTTCTCCTGTCGTCTCTTCCCTTCTCTTTTCCTCTTGTCTCTTAACTTCTCTTCTCTTCTCTTCTACATTGTGCCTGGAATCAGTAAAGTGTTTAGATATTGTGTATGTTCTTTTGTGGATGTAAAATTGATTTTTAAATATGATTTAGCTTCCAGTGTTCAGATTTCAAGCTACAAGTAACTGTTTCTGACATCTGACTTGTGTGGTCAGACATTGTTCGCGTTTGCTCACATATCCACATTAGTTGCCATAGTGACGATACAGACATGAGCACGCTGGCTGTGGAAGGGAACATTTATGAGCTTAGATCTTAGTTATCATCATCATTCCTTAACAACTCTAAGCAGGAAAGCGAGAGTGCTTTATTTCAGCTGCAGAACGTGCAATTAAAAATATGTTGCGTAGACGTCAAGAACACTTAAGGTCTGATCTGAATAAATCTACGAATGTGTCTTTGCTCTACTCATACTTCGGAAAATCTGTTGAGCTCAAATCAAGCATGGATTTTTAAAATGTTATTATGTAAATGACATGACCCCAGAACAGCGAGTAGTGATGAATCCACCATATCAGGAGGTGGGTAAGGGTGGTCCTCCCTCCCCTATCACTCAACATCACTGTCCTCTCTCTCTGTGTTGGTGGGTAGGATGGTCCTCCCTGTCCCCATCACTCATCGGGAAGTCATCTGGTTGTGCTGCAGCCATGCAATTTCTCGTTCTGGGCGTCTAAGATGGTCCTTCCTCTCCCCATCACCCAGCATAACTGTCCCCTCTCTCTTTGGATGGGCAGGGTGGTCCTCCATCTCCCCCATCACTCAGTATAACTGTCCCCTCTCTCTCTGGAAGGGGCAGGGTGGTCCTCCTTCTCACAGTCCCAGAAAACTAATTTAGTTCAGATTTGCCACTTTTTTTTTTACTATAATTTTACTATAATCAGGTGGGTTTGGAAAGTAAATAAATTTGCTATATTTTTGTTCTAAATATGACCTATGGTTTCATTCCTCACCACTGTAAAGAAATGTGAGCCTTAAAGTTTATCTACATTTAACCAGTTCACATGAAAACAACTCTGAATTTTTCTCAACCCTTAAGTTATTGGGGAATTTTGGAAAATTGGTGGAATTCCCCTTTAAGCTCTTTTGTAGAATGATTGGACTAAATGATAAACATAAAATTTGTGTTATTTCTGTTTATCAGTTTCATTAAACATATGTTATATGTAAACAATGTCACAAAACAGAGGCCTAATCCAATCAGACCGGTGACAGATCAGGATCCAACAAATTAAGCCTCTGAGGTAATAATCGTCAATAATTTGAAAGATGGCAGGAGTGAATATAGTAGTGTGTGTGTGGTGTGTGTGTGTGTGAGTTCAGGTTTCTTATTTCTGTTAGCTGCTAGTTGCTATTTGCTAAATACATCACGACTCTCCACCAGGACCTCGGTCCCCAGCTAACGCGTTTAGCTGCTTAGCGGTGTCTAAAACACACACACCATCTCCGCTAACACACTCTCACACTGTCAGCTTCACTCTGGCTGCGCATCTGTCTTCTCTGCCTCGCCGATTCCTTATCATGCCTCTAAGGCACTGGCTCACGCTTTAACCCAGAGTGAACAACACACACACACACACACACACACACACACACACACACACACACACACACACACACACACACACACACACA
>JBBJLS010126241.1:0-17223 GCA_037577275.1 Bryconaethiops microstoma | reverse complement strand
CCCCCCCCCCCCCCCCCCCCCCCCCCCCCCCCCCCCCCCCCCCCCCCCCCCCCCCCCCACACACACACACACACACAAACACACACACTCACGACAACAACACTGCTGTGCTTCATTGAACTGAGTAAATTAATTCTGAAATCCACAGTTCCCACCCACTGACTATGACCTTTGACGTCTGTACTATAAGTTGTTAAATGAAGACCACCATATATGCACACATGATGAGGTTCCACTCAAAACACAATGGCTGAAGATCAGAACAGCACCAGAATACGGGAGAACTGCCGCATTGATGTATCACATCATGCCAGATATCATCTGACATTTACTCAGACATAATGCGCTCCACTGTGGCACCATGGGACCCCCAAGCGACTGAACAGTGCACTGAGAGCCATCATAAACACACAGCAGTGCCATCTACTGGACAAAAGAACACACAGCCAGAAGAAAGTTACAACAACTGCCCATTAACAGCCACTCAGCGTGAGGTGTGTCTTTTGGTCAGACAGTGTTAGGGAGGAATGGGCCACCATGTGCCTCCACTTAACACACAATCGTGACAGAGCGGTCTGAGACAGAGAAAAGAAGAACTGGAGAGAATAACGAGTGCAAATCAGTCACACTTTTACTGTTCAGTTTAAATCTCCCTCACGGATGGAGGGATGGATACATGTGCAGATAGAGAGAGAAAGAGAGACATGAATAGAGGGAGAGAGAGAAAAACAAACACACAAAGGGAGTAGAGAAAGAAAGAAAGAGGGGGAGAAAGAGGCATTTAGACAGAAACATACAGGGGGAGTACAGAGAGTGAGAGAGAGACAGACAGATGGTAGAGAGATATAGGGATAATACACGGAGAGGAAAAAGAGAGAGAAACAGATTGAGGTAATAAAGAGCGAGAGAGAGATACAGACAGAAGGTAGAGAAATACAAAGATAACAGAGGGTAGAGAGAGAGAAATAAATAGAGGGAGTTAAGAAGAGAGGGAGAGAGAGAGAGAAATCAAATATAGGTGGTTCATGGAGGCACAGGCCCCAAAAGCTGTTGTCTGAGATGTGTGTGTGTGTGTGTGTGTGTGTGTGTGTGTGTATTCCAAAGCTTTCTATGTTAATAATCATCGCTACAGTTTACGCAGGCCTGCCTGCTGTGCACCTAATGTTCCCACTCCAGTATAAGAAAGCGTAGAGGGAGTGTGTGTTTGTTTGTGTGTGTGTGTGTGTGTGTGCCTCCTTTTCCCACTCAAACACTCTTTCATCCTTTCATACACACCCACACCTCCTCCCTAGTATTGCATTTTATTATGAATGTTAAACATAAAAGCTTAAAAATCCAATGGACCCGATCTTCCTTGTTATTATTCAGGACAAAAAAAAAACAACATGAATTTGATATGCCTGTCTATCAGCCAACATTCATTCAGTCATTAAATCATGAATTCATTCATTCATTCCGTCATTAAACCAGATGCTTATCCTAAACAGGGCGGCGCGGGGTGCTGGTCCCTAAGACCTCAGTCGTCATACTGTCTGCTAACCTTGGCAGCATCGTTGAAACGTCATTGTTGGTGAGGCAAGGGCTTCAACAGAAATGTTTTTTTTTGTATGAAGCAGAGTTTAGATGATTATCAACACCTGCCTCAGCTGAATCCTACAAATTTGCTAGTCAGACAACATCAGCAACCAGGAACTAAGACAGCGAACAAGACAGCAGATACCTTCAGAAGATGCTAGAGATGGACCAGACAGAACCTTCACAAACCTGCATCTAGCATCTCTTTTGGAGACAACCCAAGGAACACCTGGTGCCGTGACCCGCAGGCAGACTTGAAGAGGACTGGCAATACATTAGGACAGCTGGAGAAACTGGCCCAGGACTGGGACGCCTGGAGGGCCTGTATTGGAGGCCTTTGCCCAGAGAGGGGCCACAGACATAGATAGATAGGCAGATGGTTATTTTAAAATAAACCGTGGTTTATACCTCTACAGCATGACTTGTGGTTACATTATGGAATATTTGAGAAACACAGTATTGTCCAAAAGTCTTGAGTAATGTATTTCTCAATTATTACCACAATACTATCTAAGAACCATCAGATTGGGAATTTTTCAGCATGACAATAATCGCAAACACACTGCCAATGTAGTCAAAGCACATCGGTAGAAAAAATCACCTTAGAAAACTATCAGTCATGGATTGGCCTCCTCAAAGCCTGGATCTCAACATTATTGAAGCTGTGAGGGGTCATCTTGATAGAGAGTGGAACAAAAGGCAGCCAAAGAAGGGGTTTGGAATGTCTTTCAAGACGCCTGGAGAACTATGCCTAAAGATCACTTCGGGAAAATACAAGAAAGCTTGCCTGCATTGAAGACTAATGATGGTCGTACTAAATATTTATGTTAACGCTTGTTAGAATTCTACTGTCTTTGTGTTATATACTGTTTTTACATGTATGTTTGCAATGAATCACTGTACCTATTGTCTCATATTCCTAGCAAAATATAAAGAAATGATTAAGTGAATTAAGACTTTTGCACAGCACGGTATATTCAGTCCTACACAGTAATAATGAACACATTTACCTCATTTCAGCAGGGCTGGACTGAGTGACAATCATACGTTTGGAAATAATGAAAACAGGCATGGCTGATATTATCTTGGTCATAAAAAGTCACAAAAGACGCTGTGAGTTAAATCGGTAGGAGCTCATGCTTGATGAGGCGGAGGGGGCGAACGTTAATGACTCTATTATAGTAATAGGTTGAATATACCAATAAATAAATACTGATGCAATGGTTCGAAGTATCAATGCAAAAAATCTAAAAAAATTTTTTAAAAATTGTAATTTAGCGATTAATTGCGATATCAGCACAGCTCTAAAGGCTTTAAAGAGCGAGCTCATTAAAGACAAGGTCAGTGCTTGAGACACAGGCCTTGCTGTTCGATGCTTAGATACAAAGCACGGCTGGTTTTCGTGTCTCCAACCCAAATCCAAGCCTTTGTTCCACATTCCTCCCCACTTTTCGGTCCTCAGCTCACACTCTTCAGACACGCTGTGTGTCAGTAACGAGGTGTGGGGGGACTGAAAGCCGATCAGGATATTTAGCAGCTGTGGCCGGCTCTTACATTTCAGGGGTCGCACACAACCCGTCTGACCTCTGATCCCTGGGTTCAGGGCCATAAAGAGAACGCCTCGGTTTCCCACACACACTTCTCTACATGCTAATCGCTAATCTGTCACATCCACCAACTGTGCCATTGAGCTCTGTAAGCAGATACCAGACGTCTATCTGTCCGTCGGTCTGTCTGTCTGTCCTGAATTCCAGTCCTTATTCCACATAATCATGAGACTGGAGCCGATTATTTTATAATTCTTTATATGTTTGCTTGATGCGACCAATGTAATTTACTTCAAGCACAAGTGTAATAATGCACAGGGGTGCAGCACTTTTAATAATGCACTGAGCCTTTGGCTGCTACCTTCTTGTTGCAGACCCAGCACAACATCCCCTGTAAGTTCTCGGGCCCTCTTTTCTTATTTGTCTTGAAACTACAGTGAAAAGTACACTGTGTTGCATTTGCTGTCCAACCGTCTGTCAGTTGTGTAGGTCAGAAATCACAAAAGCAAATTTTGTTCAAATTGTTTAAAGGGAAATTCAAGATTCTGCGAAATTCAATTGTGCAGACATCATTAAAATCATTGAAAGTGGTCAGATCTGAAAAGGTTCATAGTAAAGAAACATCAACTCAGATTTTTATTCAGAGGTGGTCATGACGTCTACAACACAAATACATGCATTTTATTTACTCTCCAACCCCAACAGGGCACATGTCTTCTGAGTGCTTATATGGAATGTTTGTGATGGTAAAAATGCAGGAAATTGGGACAATGATCATGACTAAACACCAAAAAGGTCTCAAAAACTCAAATGTTTTAAGCTAAAATCTCAAAACTTTCATAAAACAATGTCAGGCATCAGGCAGTGTATTCATAACCATTTTATATCATAACTTTTTGTGAGGAAGCTTTTCGAGGTGTTTAGACATCTGGTTCCATTCACCAACACTGTGATCAGTTTTTACTCTTGAGTTGCTCAAAAACTAAACATTTCATATCAATCTGCGATGATTTACATCAAAACGAATGATTTCGTTTATACCTTTATGTCTGGGACAATTTGACTTTACAATTATCCAAATTTTAGGACACTTCTCAACCATTTCCCGATGGACTTTGTGGTACTGGGAAACATTTATGATGTTCTTTCGGGTGTTTTTTGTTTGTTTGTTTGTTTGTTAGTTTATGTTTGTTTTGTTTTGTTCTATGTGAAGCTGCATTCCAGGTGTACAGTGTGATTTCAGGCATTTAAGCCATTCATAAATACTAGGAATGGGTACCAGCCTCCATCCATCCAGACCTCCAAGAACATCTCAAACTAAAGACTAGGCTTCAGCACACCGCACCTATAGAGCGTTTTGTCTTTGTCTGCCTTTGAGCTCTCCGAATGTTCTCCTGCTCAGGTTGGATGTGGTGGCCCGTAAGGGTCTAGAGGGTGGGAACCGAGCAACTGCACAAAGGGATCACGACTCCAAAAGTGAAGCTATTTAAGTCTGGAACACTTACGCCCACTTTAAGTGATCTTTGTTCCAGGCGACAGTTCAAAAGGTGGATCAGACTCATAATGGTACAGATTAGCCCACCACGGGTGGGTAGTTTTGGGGGGGGTGGTGCTGGATTAGCCTTTAAAAGTGACACTGACTCCACACATGTATTCTTTAGCGCTGACAAAGGATCACTGCTCTTTATCTTGTAATAAATAAAGCCATGTTGATGAAGGTGACCTTAGGTCAGGACTTAATTCATGCATTCATTCAATCATTAAACCAGATGCTTATCCTAACCAGGGCGGCGCGGGGTGCTGTTCATGTGGCAAAAGACGGAGAAACACAGTTCAGGTCTCCAGTCCATCACGGGACAGACCTTGGTCATCATCCAACCTTGGCAGCATCGTTGAAACGTCATTGTTGGAGAGGCAAGGGCTTCAGTGCCTGGAGATCATCAGATCTGACCATCAACCCAAAGTTCTTCAGTACCACTGAGAAGACTGTTTTGTTGTATGCAGTAGAGTCCAGATGATTATCAACACCTGCCTCAGCTGAATTCTACAAATGAGCTGGTCAGATCTCATCAGCAACCAGGAACTGAGACAGTGAACAAGACAGCAGAAACCTTCAGAAGATGCTGGAGATGGACCAGACATGAGCTTCACAACCTGGATTAGCTTTTAAAAGCGACACTGATTCCACACAGATATTCCTCAGTGCTGACGAAGGATCACCGCTCTTTATCTCGTAACAAATAAAGTCATGTTGATGAAAGTGAAGATGACCTTAGGCCAGGACTCTGAGACGATATTCTGAGACATGTTATTCTTATGCATTTAGATCTAGTTTCTTTATAAATGGTCTGAGGCTATGTCTCATAATGGGATATGGGCAATCATGACTAAGGTCAGTAAAATTACAGATCACAATGGGTGATACATATCACAGTAGTTCATGTTTTATGAGGTTGGATCAGACAGAAGCAGTGGCCCATATGACATTTCTATGTTTCACACACTCTACATTCAGTTAACCATTAAAACGCAAGCAGCATGGATCCGTGCCAGAAGCGCAACAAATGGTAAACTGTCATCATACGGTGAAACAGCTCCCTACAGGGATGTTCCCCGAGATGCTCAAGGTGTCATGCGTCATGCTGAGCTTTGTTTGGTGTTCCTGTGTCACGTAGGACCAAAGTTATTGTAATTTTAAAAACATGTTATACTAACCACAACTGTAAACAGAAACAAACAGAAAAAAACACAAAATCATTGAACCAGGGAGAACTTTCAGGATAGTCTCCGCCCACAAGTGGGTGGGGAAAACCACAGAGGGAGGGGCTCCCGAAAGCGGCCGAGAGAAAGAGCAGCAAACGGCGAGCGTGTAGGAGAACAAACATTGGTCCTAGACGTTTTTATTCAGATTTTATTCATATGCTTTGAGCTCTAAGGGTTCACCATTGCACATACCCATTATTTCTCATTCTAAACCAATTTACAACTTATTCAATTTACAACTTATCCACCTTAATTTACAACAATTTACAAAATATTTTCATGTTTTATTCGAAGCTTCTAACAGATAATAATAGGCTCTGAGTTCTAAGGCTTAAACAGCAATTTCATCATTTTTTAATGGATGATAACATTACTGAGATATCAGGAAGTTTTGACATGAATTTTACCATTGTAGAAAAAAACTTCCCGAGTCGCTTTTTAAAAAGTACATTAATCGCAGAGGTAAATTCAGGGCATTGTAAAGCAAAATAGTACCAAATTTTTTTTTTTTTTTTCAGATTTAAACCATTTTACCATCATCAACATTGCATATAATCACAGAAGACCCATTTAGGTGGATTGGTGGGTGTGGACAGTATATAAAATGGCTGTACTTGCATTGCTATCGCAGCATTAAAGTCTGATCGGCCAGACTGCATGAGAGCTTTTTCCCACAAGCCATCAGATTCCTCAACACACTGTTCTCACATACACACCCGGACTATGAACTGACTCAACTTTCCACCTTTGCACTTTACACATCACTTCTTTTATGATGCACATGCAGTTACATGCACAAACACATCCATGATACTGTATCTGTACTGTCTCAAAGTTTCTGTATTTTCATAGACTGACTGCATATTTGTATTGAACCGTTTGTTTTCCACTTGACTGCTGACACAACATGCACAATTTTTGGATGTTATAAATTACCCGGATTATTATTATTATAATAATAATAATAATAATAATAATAATAATTATTATTATTATTATTATTATTATTATCATTATTGTTGTTGTTATTATTATTCATTTTATTTATTTAAAGGCCCCTTTCAAGGCACTAAGGACACCTTACATACAAGTAAAACAGATCATAAAATTGGGGAAAGTGAAGGAAGACAATTAGAAAAACAATAAATAAGTATAAATGAGAGAACATGGCATATATAAAATCACAAAAGTGTAAGATGAAAAATGAGTGTAGTCTAGAATCAATTTTATAATACATTGCACATTTTACTTAGAGTTTGTATTTATAGTTTATTTATACAGTGGATCCTCGGGTTACGACACAATTCCGTTCCTACGACAGTGACATAACCTGAATTTTGTCGAAACACACCCTAGCCACTTACCTATTCTAACACAGTTGTAAAATCATAATCTAGAATATAAAAACACAACTTAGCCACAGAAAAAGGAAAAGGACATAAATATACTGTACTTGCACACTGTACTGTACTAGTGGATGCCAACCCTCTCACTCGTGCGCTGCGTTACTGAGTATTCTTCCCCTGTGCGCAACCAAACTAGTTCACCCACGTAGTGTGTAAGTACGATGATAATGGCGTACACTGAAACACTCACGTCTCAATTTTTTAAAGTTTTTATGGGCGTGAGCATCGTAAACTGGAAACGTCGTATGTCGAGACCGTGGTATCCCGAGGACTCCCTGTAAATGTGTATTTTATGCGCCTTTCTGTTTTCTGAAAAATCTGGACCCACACTATCTTGTCTCACTGAGTACATGTTTATACCTGAGATGACAAAGTTTACTTGTAGACTTGTAGACATCTTGACCCCCCCGCCCCCGTTCCATTCATCGTTATCATAAAAAGCCAATTTTCTCTACAGTAACCATTTCAACACTACAGCAACTGAATTTGAAGGCTGGTTTGGGAAAACTGTGAGTTCCACCTTTAAGCAGAGCCAGTCATGGACCTTGGGACTCTTGGGTGTCTGACTGGTGCTTTTAGGGCAAGAAACCGCCCCAAACTGCCACCACTGAGTTTCACAAATGGGATGTGATTCTTTTGCTGGAATGCAGTGTTTGGTTTTCTCATCTGGAACACAAATTTCTTATTTGGCTTCTGGTCTTCTGGTGGTCATCCTGGTGGTCTTGTGGAAATTTTAAACAGGCAACAGTTTTCTTGGCTTCCCATTTTTCTTCATTCCATACACACAATTGTTCAGTGTTTGCTTGCTGGTGGACTTATGAACACTGACATTATCCAGTACAGGAGAGGCCTGCAGATACTTAGGCGTTACCCTGGGGTTCTTTATGATCTGGAAAATTCTTAAAGTGATTTTTGTTGGAAGACCTCTCCTTGGAAGGGTAACAGAGTGGTGCTAAATCTTCTGTTTGCAGACTTTCTACAAGACGATGGATTTGTGAAATCCAAACTCTTCCGAAATTATTCTGCCTGAAGAGCATCAGCAGCTGTACTACCAAGAGCTTCAGAAATCTCCTTTCACTGAGGCATGGCGAGCCCATACAAATGTGTGCACTGAACTCCAGATTTTGATAGTGAAGACTCAGGTGGATGTTTCATAAAAGGGCAGGTTCATCCACACTCAGGATCGATGTTCCAACCAACTTGTTAAACCTTCAGACTCACAAAGAATCTTATACTTTTTTCAAGAAAAAACGTTTTCAAGTTTTTCCGAACCTGCAATCGGAAGGTTGTGTGTTCGAATCTCAGGAGCAATGTACCAATCCTCTGGAATCAATATTGCATATTAAAAATAAAATAAAAAGTAATAAAATGACTGGGTTCTCTTTATCTACTCTTTTGGCTTAGTTGAAGACCTGATCACATTTTGTTCACATTTATGAAGAAATAACGAGAATTTGAAATGTTCAGAAATGTCACTAGTACATAAAAAAAATCAACGATCACCCCCCTAGCAAAATACACTTGAAAGTCAAAAATGTTCTACATTCATACATACGCAAGTATATAAAAGTTTTGTTTTTTTTAATGTATACCTAAAAAGTACACTTAAATGAAATTGAACATTTTAATTAAAACAATAAATTCAAATCTGCAGGAGCTCAGCTGACTAGCCAGAGAAAAAGACTCACATTCCTGGCTTCTGAGATTTATAACAAATACTTTGAGTAGTTAATTGAGTGAGTTAAATAAAATACTTCCGAAAAACACACATGCTTATGAAGTACAATTATTCAAAGTTACTCAAGTACATATTTCTTGCATTGATGACTGTGACTGAAGGAAATTCATTCAAAGTGTCATTTCTTAAAGTAATAAATTATGTTTGCTTTTGATGATGCATTTAATACCTGTGGTTCCGTTTAACTAAAGTCAACTCTGTTATCAGTTTGAGCAGCACAAAAACTAATAACGGCATAATCCACCTATAAGAGGGATTTTCTGATGCCAATCTCAGTTCCGATAACAAATCTGTGCCTCGCTGGAGATTCTTCAGCACCTGTCAGATGGAGTCCGTATCGCTTCCAACAGAAATTCTGAACGATGTGGAGAAAGCCAAGGGTGTAGAGGACGGACTGAAGCTTTTGAAGTTCAAAGGGACAACATGAGTCCAGTTCAAAGGCAGAGACCCAGCTGCTCGATGTGGAGAGACAACACTGATCCAAATGTCAATGATACTGAAGCAGACAGGAACCAGTGAGTTTTCGTTATCACACCACAGAGAGGGCTGATGAATGGTGATAACAAAAGTCAAAAAGGGGAATAAGCTTGCATATGTAACTAGAAGCATTTCTGTGAGAAAATGTGAAGTGTGATTGAGCGGCTGCTATGAAACCTGTGTTTGGAGACACACAAACTTTGTGTAAAAAAACAAAATTGCTCAAACTGTGGATTCGAACTTGCGAATCCAATTGTATGCAGCAAATGCTGTATTGGAAATTCAAATTCTAGTCTTGAAACAAATTTTCACTGAAAATTAATCCAGTTTAAAAAATGGTACACTCCAGTTTTAACCGTATCTTGAATTCTGAATCGAGTCCTGGAGTTCTTCACTGAAAATGTTCTAAACTGGATCGGGATTTGTGATTCTAGCCTTGCTGGAAAATCATCTGAAATTTAATCCAAGATGTGGGTTAATATGTGTATGACAAGACGGCCCTCTAAAAAGGCAGATTCTCATAAACATCAGATTTTAAATGCTTACTGTTTTGCTTATGTGAGGGTAAACAAGTTTGGATGAGGTCAGATTTACTCTGATGTACAGGCATAAATATACCATTACACCTTCAAAGCCACTCTACACACAATCTACCAGTGTCTGAACCAGATGATTTCTGCATGAAAAAGAGACTTTATTGATGAAACAGCATCACATCTGGTCTGGGGAGAGTAGGTCACTTTTCATGCTAACAAGGAAGATAAGGGTTACTAAAGGTGGAAACTGACCCGGGATCAGACTACAGAGGCCAATACAGCCCACGCATTCAAGTTTATTATCCAGTTTTATTTGTTAAGTCTTCATTATTTGACCTTATATATATATATATATATAGCGGTATCTCAATTTAAATCCTGTTTTAATACAGCAAGAAATTTTATTAAGGTTTATAGGAGTATCCAGCATAAAAAGTGCATATTCTAAAAGCGCTTATATAAGGGTAAGCAAGCTTGGAGCAGGTGAAAAGGTCACACGAGGTCAGATTTTCTCTGAGGGCTGCTGTACACTGACCAAAGGGTTTTTGGCAGGATTTGACAGTCTGGTTGCTTCTGCTACAGCTCCACATGCAGGAACAAGCTCATACACTCACATTCTCCAGAAGTACTTCTTCACATTCTCCAGTAAATGTTACATTTTACAACATGCACAGTCTCCAGTGTAATCCGCATTCTGCTATACTCCAGGATAATTCACATTCCCCAGAATAATTTACATTTCACAAACCACAAAATGACTCTTAACCCCCAGAGGAACTCATATTCTCTAGAAGAGATCATAGCCTCTAGAAGAACCCATACTATCCAGAAGAACCCATACTATCCAGAAGAACTCATACTCTCCAGAAGAACTCATACTCTCCAGAAGAGCTCATTCTCCAGAAGAAGTCACATTCCCTGGAAGAACCCATACTATTTAGAACAATTCATTCTTCAGAAGAACCCACGTTCCCTTGAAGAAGAATGAATTCTCCAGAAGAACTAACACCCTCCCGCAGAACTGATTCTCCAGAAATACTTATTCTCCAGAAGAACTCACATTCTCCAGAAGAACCCATACTATTTAGAACAAACCGTTCTCCAGAAGAAACCAAACTCTCCAAAAGAACTCATGTTCCCCTGAAGAACCCACACTATCCAAACAAACTCCTTCCCCAGTAGGTTTTTTTATCCACACTTTTTATTGATCACAGAATATTGTGGCTGTATTATAATGTATTTAGTACAGAGTAATTTCAGAGTACTTCCTGGAGAGTCTTATTTTGATTTTGAGTCTGATTAGATTTTATATCGTTCTTGTGTTTGTGTCTCTGTGCAGTCGCAGTAATTTCCTCCAGAATCAATCAAATTGTCTGATTCTGAGTTGACATGAGAAGCTGTTTGCACCATGAAGGTCACATGACACCATTTGAAGGCCTTTTCTCTTCCAATTCTCTTCCACGTACACACACATACACAGGAGACACAATTCAGGGCCGCGGGCATAAAGAAATGCAATCATACACACATGAGTACAGAACCAAACCATCCTGCAATCATTATCCCAACAGCTTTGGAGGAGGAGGGAGAAGAAAAATAAACAAATTCTCCCTTTACGCCCACATTCGCTCCACTAAGCATCTGCTCTCCTAAAGGTGTTTAATTATAGTCTGGATGGAATCCAAGCATAAGAGATTCTCTTGACGTCTGATGTATGAACATACCGTTATACCTTCAAAGCCACTCTACACATAATCCACAAGTGTCTGAACCAGATTGATGCTTCCTTTCACATCTGCCTTGGGGTGAGTAGGTCACTTTTCATGCTAACGAGGAAGATAAGGGTTACTAAAGGTGGAAACTGACCTGGGATCAGAGTACAAAGGCCAATACGGCCTAAACATTCAAGTTTATTATCCAGTTTTATTTGTTTATATATATAATTTAAGTCCTTTTTTTAATACAGCAAGAACTTATATTAATGCGTTAAAGTTTCCATTTACAATTTATAGGAGTATCCAGCATAAAAAGGGCATATTCTGAAAGTAAACATGATATTAATATGACTGTTATTAACATGATATTAATATGATATTAATATGACTGACTCCAGACCATCTGGAGACGGATTGAAGGCTTTACATGTTCAGACGTAAGGCCTTCAATCCAGCTCCAGAAGACCTGACCAATGAGACAGCTAGCTTGGCTGTACTTAGATATAGTGCAGAAAAATGTTTTTTGGCCTGACATGTTTATATTAACTGGCAACACAATTAGGAAGAAACAGTGGAATCAAGCAATCACTTTTGGGACCCATGAGTGGGATCAATTTCAGAAGAAGAAGACGTCAAACTAGGCCTTCTGGAAATTCTTAACACATCCCTGACTGTGAATACGAGCACTGGTGTAATCAAGTTTCAGTCAGTTTTAATGGCATCAGCTCTATTCCAGAGATCTTTACTGAAAGAGTCACTGCAAAACTGCAACATGAAGTCAAATATACACTCATGTCTCAGAGAAGCTTTGAATAAAACATGAAAATATCTTTTACAACCTTTAAATATTAATTTGGTTAAGAATGAGAAAAAATGTTTATGTGCAATGGTCAACATTATAGGTAGGTACTATAACCTACCTTCAGTTTTGGACAGTTTATGTCTGGATCAGAGGGCCGAGCTCAATTAACCGAGGTTCGCCACTGCATATACTATCATCCTCAGAGATGAATACACTCTAATATACACACAAATACAGTAACACCGACGCTTGTGTGTGATTTTGCACATTTTCAAAGCAAAAACAGGATTAAGTTGAATCTTCTTTTATTGATTTTCTATGTATTCTTTTATTTCTTTTATTCTTTTATTCCCTTATTTCCTACAATTTTTTTATCCTGAATTTGTATTCTATACCTGTAAACAAACTGTGCATGATAATGGGCTTTATAAATAAACTTGGCTTGACTTGACTTGATAGTTTGACATGATCACATGGCACGCTGACTGCATTTCGACTGGCCATTTCATGAAACCTGTCACAAACCGTTATTACTGTGAACCGCTAAGGTTTTACACAAGAAACCAAATCTATTTAGTCATAGTCATCATAAAGTTCCGATCAGGGAGTTCGTTTTCGCCAGTTTTAGGGTGCACGTTGTTGAACGCTGAAGTGAGTCATCTGACCTGATTCCCTGCTCTACTGGAACTCATCAGCATTCTGCTCCCAAACACGCCAGTGTTCCTCCTGTTCCCAGCGCACCTCCGCCTGGCCCAGATACACCAACAGGCCCGCTGTCGCCGTGACTACCATGTCTAATAAACAACAGCTCATTACGCCCAATCAACACACACACACACACACACACACACGCATAAACATACAAGAGGAGGAGGGCAGGCCTAGCAGAAATTTTGCAACGTCGACACGACACTGCCACCGAATCAAAGGTCGGCCCGTGATTCATCTGTGAGGTTAGAAGCCAGTTCATCTATTTACACCACCCCTAAACCATCAGAGGAGCCCCCAAGCGAGCCCCGAAGAGCAGGGAAACGAACCGCTTGAATTAGCTGAGCAGCGGAGGGAACGTTAACATGCAGCCCAGATGCATGTGGTTAGCACTTCAAAGACAGCAAAGGAGGGGGACAGTGGTTCTGTCCCATTAAGAGCCAATGTCTTCAGTGCTGCTTTCGCATGACCATGCCAAACACTGTAACCTGCAATGGCCTATTTGTGTGAATAAGTGTGTGTGTGAGTATGCATGTGTGTGAGTATATATATGTGTGTGTGTGTGTGTGTTCATCTTTTTATGAGCGCTCTCTTTAAATGTCCTCATAATGCTACAAATACAGTGAAATCTGTTAAATTGGGAAATTCCCCTGGTCCTCACAAGGAAATGTGCCTTTTCTAACCACAAATTCAGGTTTAGTTGTAGTATTACAGTGATACAGCAGTATACAAGTTATTACACAGTAATACCAATGTCTGTGTGTGCGGCTGTGCACATATGTGTGATCTGTACATTTTCAAAACAAAACACCAGGGCTAAGCTACATTCTCAGGACGTATTAATATGACATGTAGATGCTAACAAATCACTTAATAGTTGGTTAAATATTTAACAGTTGTTAAGCCTGGTGAGCCACATTGTAATTATAACTGTATGAGGTGGCTTTTTATAGGTCAGTAGTGATTAATAAAAAATATCACCACTGATAGATTTTTCTGGCTGTCACACACACCAGATCATGTGATGTCATCAGGCACCAGAAATGACTCGTGTCTCTGGGTATATAAACAGGATACAGGTATCTATCTGCACACAGACATTTGGGTTCCTTGCCCAGAGCTCTCATCGTCCAAACCCTCAACCCTGTTGGTATCATGAGTACTCTATCTTTATATACCTTTCTGTGTGTGTGTGAGAACGTTGGTTCCTGGTGGGAATCTTCACTCTGGTTTTGGAGTGTTCTCAGATCAACTCGCGTGGTTTACCAACTCTCTTGTGCCTATCCGTGACCACGCTCTTCCACCACGCTACAACTGGGCAAACTACCAGTCATTTGACTCTTCTCCGTGACAGAATGTCTGTGTCCCCTGTGAGCCCAGCGGATTTAGCCAACGTTTGGGAAGTGATTAATCAGCAGGCTGTGGAGATCGTGAACTTGAAGCAGGAAGTGCCGAATCTCGGAGGTCGCCACCCTGCGGACATTTCACCAAGAGCAGCCTGTTGAGCAACCACCCCCTCGCGAGGCGGTCCAACCCCCTTCACCCGTCATATTACCAAAAATGGCTCTCCCTAAGTGGAATGGGACGGATGAGAAGTGCGAGGTCTTTCTAACCAATCTCTCACTGCTTTTTGAGTTTCAGTCCAGCAGATATCCATCAGACCAGAGCAAAATCACACTTCTCACCTCCCTTCTCACTGGGCAGGCAGCCAAGTGGGCTACAGCCATCTTGAGATCTAAAAATACATGGCTGAGTATATCAGTAAATATACGGCTGAGTTCTGGACACTAGCAGTTCAGACGAAATGGGGAGACGCAGCACTCCGTACTGCATTCTACAAGGGACTCTCCACCCAGCTGAAAAATGAGTAGGCGACGTCTACCCACCTCAGAGGCCCACTCAACCGGAGCTGGGGAACTCATGCAGCTAGGACGCACCCTCCTGTCAGCGACGGAAAAGGAACGAGGATCGCGAGGGTCTTTGTGCCTATTGCGCATCCCCCGATCACCATCAGGCCATCTACCCTGTCCATCCGGGAAATGGTCAGACCAGGTGAATAGGGGGAGGAACTCACCTGGTCCGCTGGCTGCCACCTCCTGCCTACCGCCCGTTTCTCGCCTCCTAATACAGGTAAGTCTCCTTCTGGGCCACCAACAGATCGTGGCCACTGCTTTCAATGATTCGGGGGCAGCTGGTAACTTTATCAATCTGGCTTATGCTGCCCAGTTGGAGATTGACCTTGAGATGTTATCTCGGCCTGTTAACATCACCACCATTGGCGGTTGCCCCCTATCTACTAGTCCTATCACTCAACGCACTCAAGTCATCACCATACGCATTCAGGAACACACCGGGAACATCCAATTCTTCGTCACTCCCCTCTCATCACCTCCTCTTATATTGGGACACCCCTGGCTCCTCAAACACGACCCTCTCATATCCCGGAACCGCCACAAGATTCTCCAATGGGGGCAGACTTGTAAGGAGTTCTGCCTCCAGGCGAAAGCTGAGACGTGCTCTAGGGAGTCCGAGGCCCCCGATGTCAACCTGAAGGACATTCCCGTTCCGTACCGCGATCTGGCAGGCGTTTTTAGTAAACAACAGGCCATTCGCCTTCCTCCTCATCGACCTTATGACCTGGCCATTGACCTTCTGCCTGGTGTGGTACCACCCCGCGGCCATCTGTACTCTCTCTCAGCGGGGAAACAGAAGGCCATGGAGGAATACATTGTGGAGGGACTCCGCCAAGGGACCATTCTACCTTCATCATCCCCTGCAGCCGCAGGGTTCTTCTTAAGAAGAAAGACAGGGGTCTTTGCCCCTGTGTCGACTATTGGGGGCTCAACAACATCACAGTAAAGAACCGTCATCCACTCCCTCTTACCAACACCGCCCTGGACGCCCTCTCTGGTGCCAGGATCTTTACCAAACTGGACCTACGGAGCGCCTACAACTTGGTCCGCATCAGAGAGGGCGATTAGTGGAAGACGGCCTTCATAACCCCCATCGGCCACTATAAAACCTTGGTAATGCCGTTTGGCCTCTGTAACAGTCCTACTGTCTTCCAACAGTTTATAAATGATGTTCTCCGTGACATGCTGGGTAGATGGTGCTTTGCGTACCTGGACGATATCTTAATCTACTCCAAGACCTTGGAGGAATACACCCAGCATGTCAGAGCAGTCCTTGAGAGGTTGCTGGCCCACCAGTTGTGCTGTAAGTTGGAGAAATGTGCTTTTCACCAGCACACCACCACATTCCTTGGCTTCATCATCTTATCGCAGGGTGTGGCCATGGATCCCCAGAAGATGGAGGCTGTGCGTTCCTGGCCCCTACCCACAATGCTTAAACAGCTGCAACATTTTCTGGGATTTATCCAGGGCTTCAGTTCAACTACGGCACCTCTTACTGCTCTCACCAAGCCATCTTCCGAACCATTCACCCTTACGCCTCAAGCCATCCAAGCCTTCAAAGACCTCTGTCATCAGTTCACATCTGCTCCTATCCTTCTGCATCCTGACCCGGCCAAGTCATTCATTGTGGAAGTGGACGCCTCCGATGTGGGCGTAGGAGCCATTCTCTCACAACGAGGTCCAGACCAGAAGCTGCATCCCTGCAGTTTCTTTTCTAGAAAATTCAAGCCCACACAACAACGATACAGGGTAGGTGACCGAGAGTTGTTGGCCATCAAGTGGGCTCTAGAAGAATAGCGTCTACTACCGTCATCAGGTGGAGGGGGGGTTACTGTCACACACACCAGATCACGTGACGTCATCAGGCACCGGAAATGACTCGCGTCTCTGCATATATAAACAAGATACAGGTAGCTATCTGCACACAGACATTTGGGTTCCTTGCCCAGAGCTCTCATCGTCCAATCCCTCAACCCTGTTGGTATCATGAGTACTCTATCTTTATATACCTTTCTGTGTGTGTGTGAGAACGTTGGTTCCTGG
>JBBJLS010126222.1:0-17225 GCA_037577275.1 Bryconaethiops microstoma | reverse complement strand
ATATATGTGCGTGTGTGTGTATATACATGTGTGTGTGCATGTGTATATGTATGTGTGTATATACATACACACATACATATATACACTCAAATGCATACATATAAAAAAGAAAAACTGAACTGAAACATGACTGGAAGCAACTCTTACACAGAGTAGACAATGCTTTCCATGTTATCCCTTAATCCTGGAAAATGAGATTGATAGCTTCTTAAACTTGCAAATGTAATTATCTATCAGTTGCATTCAGTCCTATCGTTTGATGGATAAATACTTAATGTGGTCTGTACCCTTCCTATAGGTGTACTTAAAAAGTTTGGAGTTCAAAATGTTCCTAAAATCAAAGGAAAATTCCTGTAAATCTTAAGTGGATCTCTGATTTGGATGCGGAGTTTAATGCCAGTCTGAGACTAAACAGCCAAGCTCAGAATGAAATCATGACATTTTCTAGTAAAATGTCCTGTTTTTTCCATTTCTATTTGCTATTCTGCTTGTCATATTTTAACCACAAGGTTTTCACATCTTAAAGAAAAGCACTGGAAAGGTAACACAAAGGAAAAACATGTGCATTTCTGTATGTCTTGACCAGTCTCCGAATCACAGCTTCAGGCAGTGGTATTTAACCTTTTGCTAAATCTACTGGTTGGATCTCTGATCTTTACTTATTCGAGTCAGTATGAAATCTCCATGTCAGATACAAAATGTCCAAGACAGAACAAACAACTAATGAATCTACTAATAACTATTACTGTATACTGAAATTTATTCCAGCTAACAAGACAAATAAACAAGAAAAACAAGACACTGTGGGGCGACTGCTGGCCTAGTGGTTAGGGAGTTACCCCTGCAATCAGAAGCTCCTTGGTTCGAATCCCAGGGCTGCCAATAGCACCACTGAGGAACCCTTAAGCAAGGTACCGTCCCCACACACTGCAGTGAGAGTGGGTTAAACGCAGAGAACAATTTCTTGTTGTTCACACTCTGTGCTGTGTTCACATATGTCACATGTACACTTATGTTTTATAGATAGAACAGGACAGAATATTTTATTATTCAACCAGGATTTTCCTTTTAAGACTACTCAATGTATCTGGTAACAATTTTCAAATATTTAGAGTCATTCATCTTAAGACTAAATCTAAACATCTGAAGATAGTTGTGCATCTTCTGTTTACACACATTCCCACATTTAACGCTACAGGGAAGTGTAGCACGTAAATGCAGAGTGTGCTTGTAGGGAGTAGAAATTCAATATTATACGCATGAGCAGAGTCCTAGCTCGTTTATTCCGAAAAAGCTGTGATGACAGATATCTATGGAAGCCACACTGGGAAAACCTTCGAGCTAGGCGAGATTCTGATGGACTGATCACTAGTTTCCAAGTGGGTTTGTTAAAGAAGACTCAAAATATCAAAACCAGACCTGTTTAGCCTGTTTTTGACCAAATCATTTACATCATAATCCCATATGGTAGAATGGTTGATTGTGAAATATAAGGAATTAGATTTTCTTTATATTATATTTAAAACATGACACAAAGAAAACACACCGCTTCATCTTTTAAAAACAGCCATTCAACCATATTTTCTTTATACTATACTTTTATAAAATACAAGCATATTTATAGTTTTCGTATTCCTCTTAAGATACATCTTTAAAAATGTACGTTAGTTAAAGTGACACATTTTTTGTCAATCAATCATCCAGCAGTACGGCTTCAAAAGAAAAGAAAAATACAAAATACAAAAATAAATAGGCTGAGGGCAAATATCAGATCATCAGTAACATCCGATTTTATTCATGAATCTGTACAAGTTGACATACCAGTAGGCAAACAAATAGTCTACGCTTTCCAGCGCAAAGAGCAAACAATCATTACAGATGCAGGTTTTCCCATCATGAGTTCACTACTTATCTGCTTAGAAAGCGAACCGCAATGTTTTCTCTAGTACTGCCATGCAGACCATACCTTAAGTCAACTTGCAAAACCACCGACTTAGCTGTATATAAGACACAAAAGAAAGGCAGATATGTAAAATGCTGTATATTAGCTCTTATTAATATACAAATAAAGCTGCATGATTTCATCATAGTTTCATTTTCACAAAGCAACATTATAAAGATGCACCATTTGCCTTGACTATATCTGGTATACAAATCAAAAGGCTTCCCAGGTTTGCAAAGCTACTGAGGGCAGAAATGCAAGCCTGTAACCATGGTTCCAATTACAGGGGGTACTGTACCCCCGATCAAGACTGAGACCCCCCCAACAAAGAGACAAATATAGCAGTCTGGGGGGGGGGCGTCGTAACACTGTTATGAAGGCAGTACCCTTCAATTATGGAGAGGTACTTCACACTCTGTCTGTACCAATAATCCCTGCGCTGTAATATCTAGGTGTTTAAATGTCGACATCGGAATGTGCTCCGTTTTAAATATTCAGTCACTGGTAAAGGCGGGGCATACAGTGCTTTCTATTCATTAAGCCATCAAGCTGCGTCCATTGATCCTGAGTGATGCAGCCAATGAAAACGGAGACTGAGAGCATCTGACCCATGGTGAAGGTGTTGCCACGGCAACAACAGCCTTAGGGAATACATGTCACGCATCTGAATAGCTCACGCGGACCACCCCCCCAAGACTTAACATGTGAACAGGTCATAATTTTTTTTAGTCAGTACTGTAATAAATGGACAATGAAATGAACTGATCTAAAAATGCATGAAAGAAAAAAAATCTTTCCATCCAGGCTAAAGGGAAGTGCTGTTTCCCTTCTGGGGTTACAGATTCTGTAAAGGCTATTCGCCACCATCTAATGAGCAGTAACCAAGTAATGTAGCCTCTATTTTATTTCTTTTCCCTGTGTCCTGAATTTTACAGTAGACACACTGAGGAGCCAAAGAGGCAAACCGCAGAAAGCACAGACACAGACACAGACGCGTCTGCGATGAACGACAAATAGTAGGTGCGCCGTGTCTGGCCTGGCATTGTGCTCTAATTAAAGTATTTACTCTTCACTGTGCTCCCGGAGGGCCGGAGCCAAGGACAGAGATGCAGCTGCATGTGAAATTGGATTTCAGCCTTGAGGACGCAAGCAAGAGAGTACAGTTCTTCACAGAAGAACTAAACCTGAAGACAGAGGAAGCAATTAAGCTTCCGATAAACTGATCCAACAATACACTGAATTCGTTTTTGGTGCATATTATTTCATTTCTCATCACTTCAACTGGTGTTAGGTAGAGGCAACCTGAGCCTACATACCTAAAGGCAGCTGTTATGTGTGCACTGTAGCCTGACAAACCTTAGAGCAGTGTCTGCAGAAGAGTGCAGAAGAGAGAGAGAGAGAGAGAGAGAGAGAGAGAGAGAGAGAGAGAGAGAGAGAGAGAGATGCCCATCTGACGACCAAGCTATGAAATTCAGGTTTGCAGATATGCATCAACAAAAGGTAAAACCTACTCCTGGCCAAAAAAGCAAAACTGCTATTTTGCAGCACATAAATGAATGTTTTCGTCTATCTGCCCACAGGTACCACAAAGCAGGTCCTCAGGTGGCATAACAAATTAATTCAGTAGGATAATGAAAAGCACACACTTTATGCAACCTGCCTCCCTAAACGGCACTCAGATGCCTTGAATGTGTTGCTCGCCTCAGAACTCTGCCCCACACTATTTTAAGATAATTTCTTTAGTGGAGTTCTCTCATAACGCAGGGCTTTAAAGTGAATTGCACACCGGGACACTGACACAGTGGCATCTGCTCAACACTTCTGGATCGGATGCTGTACCACAAGTCTCAGTGATATAAAATAAGAGACACCAACACTCAAAAGAGCAGGTGGACCTGCAGCCAAGAGAAATCCCAGCTTTGTAAAGAATCTCAGTGGACTCTAAGTGCCACCATGCTAGAATCAATCAGTTTCTTCCTACAGGGGAATAGAGAGGTTGTGTATCTCACAGAAGGCTATAATTTCCTCCTAATGAGTCCTGTCAATCAGAATTTTCCCATCCGAGAGTTGTGGCATACAACCCACCAGACTGAACTCAGCCCTGAATTGGAATTTAAACCATCATGCAGTAAACCTGGACTTTAAAAAAAATATATGTTTATCAAACCCAAACCTGATAAAAACGTCTAAATCAGATATATTCTAAATCAAGAGCTCCAAATACAAAACTTCTAACTGAGCATGTGTCAAAACTTTAAAACGGATCAGACATTAATTTGTCACTGCGACTCAAACACATCCCTGATAATAAAGCAAAACACACTCTTGTTGGTGTTGATGCTTATTAATAGACATTTAATCAATCTGAGTCATTACAGCAATTCACAAAGAGCTGTAAACAAACACAGAAAGCCTGAAGGCAGGCACATTTTCTTACTATGGGAATAGCTCCTGCTGCAGCTCGTAAAACGTGGTAAAAAAAAAAAAAGAAAAGAAAAAAAGCGAAAGATCCTGTCCAGGGAAATCTGGAGATAAGACAGAGACAGGCAACTCTCAGAAACACTTACATGAGGAGATTGTCTTAACATTATATGAATGAATGGAGGAGAGCTGAAGCTCTAAAGTGCTTGGAAGACCTACACCAAGAAATCTTCCCATAAATTCATAAAATCAGGTCTATTTCAATAGGTCTGCTCCAGCAGAAAGCCCAACAGGCTCTTCTAGGGGAATGGAATGGTAATGATAATAATAGACACATAAAGGTAATAACAAGGCTCAAATTTGTTAAAAGAGGTGGCATAACTTTCACAACAGACTCCCAGGCAGCTGTGTGAGCACAAAGCTGCCAGAGCTCCTCCTCTGAGAGGAGGAGGAAAAACTCCTCCAAGTGTTTACCCGCTAAAAATTTGGCGCCAGGGAGGTTTATCAGCACGAAAAGCAGAAAAGTGGCAATCGAGACAGTTTATTTGAACCAAAAGCTGGTGAAGACACACTTTCAGCACCTTGCCACTTCATCTAGCCTAAAGTTTGCCCCTGAACCTGAACGGTTTGATAGAAAAAAAGGGACTGAGCTGCTAGCTGGATTAGCCTGGCTGGTACAAAAACTCCAGAAAACAGTTGTAGGGACAGCTCAGCTCACATATACATGAAAAATGACTACAGTGCACAAGCAGAACTCCATGCAAGCGTGCATAGAGCTTGTTTGAGCAGCAAAAACAGCATTGAGAGGGAAAGGGGGGGGGGAGGGAGGGAGAGAGGAGGGGGGGGCTGAATCGATAAATCTGTAAACGCTAGCCAGACTAGCTTAGCATCTCGTAGCCCTCAATCACAATAGTGGCTGTGCAGAGACGAGCCTTAACCCTGACCTGAGCGAAAAACACACCATGCACGAATTAAAAACGCAGCCCCAGCGATTAGAGAACACAGCCGTGCAGGTCAGGACGTAAAGCTGCCACCAGGAACATAAGGGGGGCCGTGGAGAGGCGCCCCATCCCCCATCCCGCTGCTCGGCTCGTCCTCCATCTTTGATACGAAACTGGTTAGCCGTGTCAGACCAAAGATTTCAGGATTGTTCAAAACTCAGGAAAACTCACCTCCGCCCGCCCAAAGAGCCTCCGCGGCACAGCCCGCCGATAATTGGTTCAATTTAAAAACAGAATACTTTATGTTTTATATTGTAATTTAGACCTAGAAGCGGAACCGCGCCTTTTCAGCAGAGAAGCAATCCTAAACTGCCATCTGGCGGCACTTACCCCCGCGAAATGGCGCAACTCGAGCCCGGTCACAGCTCGCCCCCTGCTGGACACATAGGGAGAACTGCACCGCCGAGAGACGGGGAGAAGGAGGGAGACAGACAGACAGACAGACAGACACACACACACACACACACACACACACACACACACACACACACACACACACACACAAAAGCAGTTTATATGTTGTCTTCATAATCTAGTGCGATCGGTTTAAAACATCAAAGTCAAAACATTCAATCTTATATTAAACCTTCTGTATGTCAATGTGTCAAACCGGCAGTCTGTTAGTAATGTCTACATTCGAAACTAGGATAAGAGTTAGGTTAATGACATGTATACCTGTATTTGAAAACCAGAGACAAGGTGATACTTCAAAACAATGAACTTTTAATTAAACTTTCCTCATTTGTCAAATCACAGCAAGAGTTCATAATCAGTTATCTTAAAGTTAATCAACCAAGTGCAGTCGGTTTAAAACATCAAAGCTAAAACATTCAATCTTACATTAAACCTTCTATGTGTCAGTGTGTGAAACCGGAAGTCTGTTAGTAATGTCTATAACCATCAACAGTAAACATTACATATTCTATTCTGTTACATTTGCACACTTCAGATCTTGTTAATATTTGTACATTTTTGGTCACACTTGTTTACACTTGTAACGTTTATCTGAATATATTTTTCTACTTATTTTTCATAACTTAGTTTTAGCCTTAAATTTTCTCTTTCATTTATTGTACCTTTATTGCGCACTCTCAGAGACGTTTCAGGGGTTCATTTCACTACACGTTGTACTGTGTTTACTGTGTATGTGACAAATAAAGGATCTTGAATCTTGAATCTTCTTACAGTTTCGCACACTCGCCACTAAGTAAATATAATGAACATTAATTTTAAAAAAAATGTTGTCGAAGTTTCACCAGCCAATCATAGTTCGAAACGTTTAGGTTATTAAACATCATTTGCTGAGATGAAACGAGTGGAAAACAAAACAACTTGAATAACAATAATAATAATAATAATAATAATAATAATAATAATAATAATAATAATGAGTAGAAGAAAGAGCAGACGCAGAAGAAGAAGAGGACAGACATAAAAATAATCAAATGTAAGATAAAATGACTTTCTTGCTTCAAAATGTGAGATGATTCATTTATAATAACTGACAGGGGAGAAAAACCGATCAGAACAACTGAAAACCTCTGGCACAGAAAACAGGCTGTTGTGGCCTTTTCAGTTGTAAACTCACAAGCGTCAAATTATTATTATTATTATTATTATTATTATTATTATTATTATTATTATTATTATTATTATTATTATTACTACTACTACTATTACAACACCAAAACGTTAGTTAGATCCTTTGATAGATTTTTTTCGTTAGCCTATTTTAGACTCTGTACTTCACAGTTACACACTGTATTGAAATTGTTTAATAAACAATCCGACTGATCGCACAAACAACTAAATTTCCAGAACTGAATCAGAACTGAACTGAAGCGGCTCACTGACGGGATTTACAATAATATAATATCCCATTTTTAAATTATGACTTTAATTACGAATTTTTAGGATCTCTTGGTATGAAATTCATTTTAAAGAACATATATAGGCTCAATCACGAGGAAGACTAAACAAACAAACAAATAACACTATTTTATGTACCATTTTCTAAGCTGGTCAGTGGCACAAATGAACATAGTGATCATAGGACGTAGTGTTTTATGATCTCTAAAGCGTCTGAAAATTTGTAGGTCTGATCATCTGCGTAGAACATTTTAGAACTCACGAGAAGATATTAAAGACTCAGACCAGTAATATAAAATATAATATATAATATAATAACAATGGGACGCTGTAAGATAAAAAAAGTCTATAAATTATTTTATAATAAATTATTTTGACTATAAATATTAATTGTTAGGATCTCGCGATACGAAATTCAAACACATTTTGTAGGGCACATCGCGCGAATCACTAAACAAACAAACAACATAATTCTTAACAATTTTCTAAATTGGTCAGTGATACATAGTAATGTAGCGAATTTATGACCAAACATATTAATCTGGAAATCTAGAAAACTGTCACGCTGGTCGATGTTATTCTTTGGAAATTTTGGAACCACTATGGGCTAATTTATTACCCCTATAAGCCACTTCAATACCACTATAAGCTCATTTAAAACCACTATAAGACTACTTTAAGACCACATTAAGGCCACTATAATACTACTTTAGGACTTTAATCTAGTCTTAATGACCCATTTTGTCTGTATTTTTAAAACGATGACTACCGATCTATAAGAATATGTTTTCTGGTTTATATATAATAATTTCGAAGCTGAGAAATAAGCAAAAAATTTGTTTGGTAAAATTTTGATCGTATTGTTCTTACCTGAGCTCACGGTCACCGAGGTTCCTTTCCCCCAGTAGTCAAAAGCGTAGTCACGGTGTAACCGTATTCAGTACTGCCCGTACAATATAATATACTTCCACAGAGTCGCGCGCTGTCTGTTTAGGTTGTAGTTTTGCGCGTAAAACTCGTAGTTTTTTCTTTTGCAGTTATGGCTGTTCTTACCAGAACTCACGGGTTTGTATAAATATTGACAAACAACGACTAAAACTCGTACTGTTTAGTTTTACGGTTATGGTTGTTCTTACCTGAACTCACGGTCACCGAGGTTCCTTTCCCCCAGTAGTCGAAGGCGTTGTCACAGTGAGACTTTACTCATGACCGCTCGCACAATAACACCGAGCATGTAGCGATATTTGTTTTGTGAAAATAAAGCTGTGTGTTTTGCGAGCAACGCCCGTTTCTGACCAGTGTGTTCGTACCTGAGCTCACGGTCACCGAGGTTCCTTTCCCCCAGTAGTCGAAGTAGCCGTCACTGTGAATAAACGGACCAGTTCGCTGTACAAAAACAACTTATCCGTACGACCAAAGCCGGATTTTTTCCCTCTTACTTTCTGCTTGCTGTTCAGATACTATTTTTCTTATCTTTCAAGCGTTTCAGATTTGACATTTTCAGAACTGAAGTGATTAATGAGCTCCGTAAAGCGCTCAAACGCAGAAAGAGGATCAGCTGGACAAACTTACCAGAGCTGACGGTGACCTGCGTTCCTTTCCCCCAGTAGTCGAAGTAGTAGTCACGGTGATTGACTCAGCAGGGCAGCAAATCAAAAACTCTCTGCAGGGATGCAAACGAGCCGATTCAAATCATGCATAGTGTATACACTCAAAAAAATGAAAACTGTTTGTTTGTTAAAAAATAAATTAAACTGATTAATTAAAAAGATGTAGATAGTTATTTTGAATAAATCCAAATCGAATTTTAGAAACTTTGGAGGAGTTTAATTTCTGTTGAATAAAACAATTATCAAAAGATTTAATTCAATTAAAACTTTTGCGCATGCTCACTTAAGACTTCAGTAGCCTCATTACGGAGAACACAAAATCAGAAACAGATAAGTAACTTACCAGCCGCAACTGGAATATATGGTTGATGCTGAGTAGAACTTAGTTTTGTTCAAAACTAAAGTGACCATTTGACTGATATTTGAAGTATTTAATATGATTTATTAGTCGCATGTTCGAATGGCTAGTCAACTCTGCTAATGCAGTTAAACTTGTTTCTGCCTGAATAAATTTATATAGGCGAAAACTCCTGCGACTTCTGCCTTACTTAAACGGTCGTCTTACCGTTAATTTAACAGATGGTTTTGTGTCAGTAATGGTTTATGCTAAGCTGGGTCTAGGCATGTGTGGCCAGCATGTTGTATTAGCATGATCTCTGCCCTCAACTCAGTTTATAGACAGCAACAAGGACAAAGCCAGAAAATTTTTATCTTTTTTCCGGACAAATACTACAGCAAAAGAGAGACTGTGCCCGATACAAAAGCAAATGGGAGGCTGACCCTGATGATGATTATAGAGGTGGATACACGCTGCAACAGCACCTTCCATTTGCTGGAACGCCTTTATAATGAGAGGGAAGCAGTGGGGGCAGCTCTGACATCTCTAAAGACAGACATCTCCCTAGTTAATGCCCATGAATATGAGGTTATTGGAGACAGTTTACATGTTCTGGCCCCAGTCCACCAGGCTACTGTTGAACTATCTGAGGAGAAAAGAGTATCTACTTCAAAGGTCATACACTTGCTAAAAATGCTACAGTACTCTATAATAAGTGTGTCAGAGAGAATAAATAGCGATATAGCAAAGCAGCTGTGTGACAACCTGGTACGACGTTTAAGAGAAAACCTATCTACAATGGAGTCACTTAGTGTGATGACAGTGGCAACTATGCTCGACCCACGTTTTAAAACCCTTGGTTTCCTAAGCCCAAACAGGATGCATGATGCGGTAAAAAGACTGAAGGGGGAGTGTGCCAATATAATTAAAATAGCTGAATCACCCAGTGAGCCCTTAGTCCAGCAGGCAGCCTCCTCTGAAACAGCTGGGGATGCAAATAGCTGTAGTAAGTATTAAATGGTTCTGTTCATTTGTGTTGTCATACTATAAAACATATTTTAAAATCTAACGTTGTAACGTGAAGTATTTTAACCACTCATCGGGTGTTATATATATTTTCTAGATGACTTGTGGTATCTGCTGGACACCACAGTGAATCAGAGCAGAAGTTGTTCAAATGCCACTGCTGACGCAAAGGCAGAAGTGGACCGTTACTTGGCCAACCTTCCGAGAACTGAAAATGTACTTGATTATTGGAGTAACCAAAAACATGTGTACCCTCACCTCTACCAGCTGGCACTTCAGTTTTTATGTTCACCAGCATCCTCCGTACCATGTAAGAGTGTGTTCTCCATGGCGGGGGAGGTGATTTCTAAGAAAAGGAACCGCCTCAACCCAAATACAGTGAAAACATTTTTTTTCCTCTACAAAAATCAATAAAGGTTCCCCTGAATGTTACACATAAGCACTGGACACAATCACTGAACTAAACAACAAATGTTACCCTCTTTATGTTTATTTATACCTTTTTATTGTGTGGACACATTTATTGTGTTGACTCAAAATAATACAAAGAGAGAGAGAGAAAAAGAGAGAATGAATGAAAAGATACCAAATAAATGCACATATAAAAACTTATTACATAATCAGATATTGTAAAATGGAAGACTGCAAACTACGTGCACATAATGCAAAGTGGCATAACTCGTGTTACGTGGTTTTCCACACGATACACGAGTCGAAGCGTGGCTTCGTCTGGCACGACCCCTTTCACTCTATACGCGCTTCGGAACCTCATTTGTCCATCATTAACTAATACAATACTACTATTTAATTATACAAATTGCAAATGTGGAATAAAATATAATTTGCATAAAAAATAAAAGAAAAATTATGTCCGATACTCGCTCATACACTCTCCAACAAACCAACCCACGAAATTTCCGGCGGGATTCACTCTCATTTATACATGAAGCGACACTTGGGATGAAACGGTGACGAAACGAACCGAGGCTTAGTTTGTTATCGGTCACGTGGTTTTCTGCTTAAACGATACACGCCTAGAAGCTGGGCTTCGTCTGCCACGCCCCCTTATACTCGATACACGCTTCGAAACTTAATGTGTCCATCACTATTAATAGAATTTGTCTTTAACACGTTAATTTTCAGTGACAACATAAGCTCTGCCTAGTGTTGCCTTTTCAACTCCAATGACTTAACAAGCGTGGAATTCAGAATTTGCGCATGCGTGCCGACTCCCCAGTGTTGAACTCAGCGGAGGAGCCAAGGCACTGCTTATTGTGACAGAGGAGAGGTGAACAGTATTAGATTCGTTTATTGTCAAATATTTGTTTATTTTATAGTTCATATTTTGTCTTTGAGCAAATCAACTTATTTCGCTCACTCTATTTCTATACAGATCAACAATATGTGGGAATGAAACAAAAGTTGCCTTTCAAATCAAATCCCAATATTCTTTAGTCAAAACTATTTAGTCAAAATTTTTTTTTGGTGTTTCACAACAAAAAATGTGCTGGACCAAGAAACATTTCACTGAAAGATAAGATTTGTTTAAGGAGGACCGTCCAGCATGGCACTATGCATGAGGAGTCTTTATCACAGCGTTGGGTTAATAGAAAACAAACAGGCCTCATGTCATATCGTGCACCCTCTCGACTAAGAAGGCCATAGGTGGCAATGCACATGAAAATTGGAATTTGTTGAGGCTACTGCCTTTTATTATTGTAACCTTAATGCCAGAGGATAAACCTGCTTGGTTGATCATTTTATATTTCGTTGAGTTAGTGGTAGCGCGACTACACTCTTATGAGTCAATAGCATTTCTGGAATTTACAATTTGTGAACACAGGGATCGCTATCGAATTTGATTACATGCAGATTAGTGATTCCAAAAAAATATATATATAATCGTATCAAAAACTAAAGAATTGTTGTCATAATAGGCCTTCAAGGCGACTGGATAAATTGCTATTTAATCCGGTTAGCAACCGTTGTAAAGCAAATTAGTTCAAGGCTGTTAACTCTGGATGCCAAACTTTTCAATTAGATTATATACAATCTTCTAGAATTAGAAATTATAAACCAAAATGGCAAGTGTATACCAATTGTACATGTGAAATGCATAGAATAATTGTAAGCACATAATTACAGCACTGCACTGCCTTCAAAATGCTTCTAATTAGAATGACAAACTGTCCATGTAAACAAAGCTATTGATGATGAGGTAGTCTCTAGGTTTACGCTGGTATGCCTGCTGCTTCTCTTGGCTTAGGCTTTCAGTGTATGCAAGTTGAAGAGGAGGATAGGTACCAAGGGAGTCATGCAACTAAATATTATAACATTGCATATACATGTTTTTGGCTCAGGTGGTGTTAATTTAAGTGCTGTTTTTGCCTTTTCATAAGTAACAAACTTGAGAAGGACGTGACTGCCCAAACCTGTGTGGTTGATAACTGAGAGTAAGTTTTCTGAAAATGCCTTATATTTAAAATCAACTGAAAATTATTTTTTGACCTCGTAAGTCTTTACTCAATGGTTGCATTTTTCTTTTCTTTTTGTGTGATAATTAGGGAAATGACTGGGCCACTAAAACTGAGGATAATGATGCAAGGAAATTGATCCTGCTGGAAGAGTTACCAGGTTCCACAGAAGACCTTGCAAGAATTATTGCTGAAACATTCGAGCTTGGTAGAAATTTTCGCTTGCAGTGTCAAGGTGATGATTTTGGTGGTGAGTTTATTAATTTGACATCAGTAACTGATGTGCAAGACAAGGGGAACTTAAAAGTCATCTTCAAGACTATAGGACAGAACCAGGAAAAAGACCAGGAAAGCTTGGACTCTTCCCAGAACTGAAACAGATGACACAGATGACACTGTCATTTTATCTTCTCCTGATGGACCAAGATTTGCCCCATAACCACTTCACTTCCCTATTCCACTCTTCTTGTACTGTGTAAGTATATAATATTACATGTTACATATGGATACACATTAAAAAAGGAACCCTAAAATTAAGCGTAAGGTTTTTAAAAAAATTTTTTTTAATTTAACAGATTACAGGGAATACTTTTGAATTTGAATACTGAGTTTGGGTCTTTTTGTTTCCTTTTTCTCTTTTAGAGATACATAATGAGTTCACTCGAATTACAACAATCCCACTGGAATTCAGATTTCTCAACGGAATTCAGATTTCTGTTTGTCCCTGTGCTTCCAACTGAACAACGCCATTGACGTGCGAATGCATCCTCAAAGCACTGTGTCTACTTGAATGAGGACCCATCACAGCTCTTCTGGGAATGCACTGTACGCACCTTGCTCTTTCTCTTCTTAACCCAGTCATTCGCTCACACACACCTCACTGTCTCACACACATCCTGACAGATTCATTCTGGTCACTAATCTGACATGTTTGACACACGTCTTACCACAGTTGAACACACACATACACACATTAACACTTGCCGTAGCTTATATACTCAACTCATGTTTTTGCTGTAGTGAATGTTATTCTTATAGTTGATAGTTGTTCTTTAAGTAATTGAATTTATTTGTCTTACATAGGACTGTGATGGGCTGACTGCCAAAAATGAAATGGAGCAGACAGTAATGGGGATCTACATGAAGATAGAGGACATGAACCAGAGGATGAACTGGAGGACATCGGGGTTATCATTGAAGGGGTTAAAGCTATCAGCTCTTTAAGGAGTGTAGCTATTGCAGTGGCTATGTTATTTGGACAAATTTACGCACTGAACCTCTTGTACCCTGTAAACCAAAAGCTACATTTGCGGTTATACAGAAAGTGTTCTTAAACTTGGATGGTCAGAGACTTTCTCCAAAAGCACAAGTCCTGAAAAATAAGATGCTTCAGTAAGTTACTAGTAACCAGTGAATCCTCTTGTGCAGAGCTAAAAAGCCATGACCTGAGAACAAGAGTGTGCAGGCCACTATTGCTTCCTCTTTCTTTAAGCCAGTCCAAATGGAGGTTTTTTTTTTTTTCTTCTTCGTTTTTCAGGTTATGTTCTCAGGTACAAGATGTTCAGTGCGTCAAGAACACGAGTGTGTCCAGGCCACTATTGGCTCCTCTTTCTTTAACTCTATACGATGCGAATGGGACTGCAACAACAGATTTGGGGGCTGAGATTGCACTGAAAAGTCTCAAAGGAATGGAAAACAGACCTTTGGAGAAAAACAAGGGCAATACATTGAAACCAGTTCAATTAAGAAAGAACGTTAACCAAGATCATACAAGTCTACTGCTTGAAATGTATGTAATAAAACATAAAAAAACCAGCATTCATCAAAATAACACATTTTCATTACGTAGTTATGTCAGTCTAAATGGAGTTCCAGCTCAACGTCTTTTTATACTGTTTTGTATCTAGTTAAGACATTCACAAACTGCTCAACAGGTACCTCTTCTGTCATTGTCAGGTAGAGAATAATTTGTGGGGGGTTTTTGTGTTTGTTTGGTTTTGGCAAGTAGGTATGCTACTGATAAAATCTGTTCAATTTTGTGAAACTAAAATAAACACTGTTTATTGAGAATTCAGTTGTAACTGTAAGTTTCATTAAGGTAAATAAAGTCCAGTTAACTTAAGCATTAAAAGTTTAGGCAGCATATCAGATTAAGTCCAAATTACAGGTTTAAAATCAGTTGGTTCAACATGATTAGTGAGTTTTCAGGTAAACTACTCAAAATACTTAAAACTAAAATAATATGCAACTATTTATATCAAGTAACTGATGATTTCTCTCATCTTTACTCTGAGTGTGTTGTTAAATCCATCATTACTAAGTTTAAGTTTAATTTGAATTAACTTTACCACATTACTAAACCAATTGTACTGACAGGAATGCTTAGGGTCTTTTCTATATCTCGGTTGCTTTTATCCATTTGAGTAGTTTTTAATAAGGTTGCCTTGTAGAACTAGGAAGCTTCACCTTCATCATGACTACAGCTTGTTGCATGAGGTATTCCCATCCAGGTGCACTTTGCAGGAGAAGATATTTTTACATTTTTCTTTGATGATTCATTTTCTTTTCATATATAAGTACAAAATCGATAAAACTTTATATATTCATTTTACATGAATAAACAAGAGGTATAATAAACATAAACAAAAGTGTCTAAAAATTAATTTCCTCTCATAGTATATAATTGCTTTTTGCATCCCTCGTTGTAGATACTGTGCTAGGAAATCTTCTGTTGCATTTACCATTTTTCATATTTTTTTACTACTACAGTTCCTTGTTGAATGTACCCTGATTGAATCTTCAAAGTATCAAAATGTTTTTTTTTATTATACACCACAAGTGAAGGGACTCTAAAATTTCAGAAGGAAGCACCTGCATCACAGAGGACACAGAGCTGAATTTCCGGCCAGTTAACTACTATTACATAAACAAGCAACCGTGAACTCACCATATCAAAATCTCTGTGTTCATTTCAGATGGTGAAAAGAAATAAAATGTATGTTTGGTTATTGAAATTTCCTCTTAAATAATTTTTTATTGGAGAGGATGTGAATACGGTAAACACAAGCATTTTATAGTGTATAAGAAACATCTACAATAATTTAAAACTTTTTGAAATGTGATACAGGTAATGTGATTGGCAAAGGCTATATTATGACTATAAAGTAGGATAATGAAAAGGTGAACAATAGTATTCATTTCTGGAAAAGCTCATTAAATAAGCATCTCTGCTTACTAGCTCACTTTAAATGACTACATAAACCTTATAAAAGGTTGCCGACTCCTGGGCTAGACACAAACAACCAATCAGGAGACTGAAACTATTATTCTAGGAGACACTTAACATGAACAAGAGACAGGTGTGCTTGTAATCAGGTGCCTAGCAACCCAGCTGACTCACCCCAGCCAACATGTTCAAGTGACGGGGCCCACATGAGCCTTACTTGAGTTAGGTGGGCTACAAGTGGCCTACAAGTGGCTTAGGTAGGGCTTTTAGGTGGGCTGGTGTTGGGGCTCATGCAGGGGCAGACTGGCAATCTGTACGTTCTGGAAAAGTCCAGAAAGGCCTTCCGGTTTATATATATATATATATATATGTATGGAGGTATGTTTGTGTATGTGTGTGCATGGGTCTGTGTGAGTAGGTATGGAGGTATGGGGTGGTGGCCTAGTGGTAGGATACTTGCCTCTGGACCAAGAGGTCGTGGGTTCGAATCCTACCTCCAGTTGCTCCAGGGAGACTGTCCCCCTTAGGGTATGGAAGTCACTACATGCCGTAAATGTAAATGTCTGCTAAATGCAGTAAATATATGGGCAGGAGGCAGGAGGAAGGACCAGCGGCCAGGGTGGCTGTGTCCACTAGCTCCTGGGCCCGCGGCTGGCACCTGTTGACTCTGCCTGGTGGGGGGTGGGCTTTCCCTGTGGGCTTCCGGGCTCTCTCCTTTGCCCCGTCTGTGCTTGCGGGGTTGGGTCGCCACAGGCCACCGAACTGTAGTGTAATGTCTGAGGCTCCACCTCTTGGGGCTGGCACTCGGCCCTCCTGGGGTGTGCGACTGGGGCCCCCGATGGGGTTACCGGACCCTGTGGCCTCCGGAGCTGCTTGGTCTCACTTGGCGTGGTCGGGCCCCTAATTTTTGTGACAATTATTATGCACAGTAAGCTTCAAAACACTTGTAAAGAACTAAAAATTGTCATTTGTTGTGTTTGCAGCATATGTACTGAAATCAAAAGCTTGTTACAGGTGTCTAAAATTTCTTCCAGTGATCCAAGAGTCCGGACACACAATGCCATCCATGAGTTTAATTGAAAACCAAAAAAACCTAATTTTTGTGACACTTAAATAGAATTTGCATAATAATTTGGAACAGGGTGTAGACACATACACACCCTTATACGTGCATATGCACATACTTATATACACACGCGCACACACATACACAATCATACACTTCCACACACACACACACACCCACGGATATACATAGGCATACATAAGACAATTAGAGGCACACGCACATGCACACATTCATACAGACGCACAGACAC
>JBBJLS010126178.1:0-17232 GCA_037577275.1 Bryconaethiops microstoma | reverse complement strand
ATATATACAGTCAATGACTTTATTTATCACATAAACAGTCAGTGAGTGTATGTATTATATATATATATATATATATATATATATATGTTTTGTACATACAGTTAATATATATACAGACAAAAGTAAGTATTTAATAAAGTGAACATTATATGTGTGTAAATTTTCTCATATGGAGTGAAATTACCTGATGTTTGACTATAGACTCTTGGCCAGCACATTTCGTCTTCCACGACTTGCAAATTATGTTTGCTTATTTATTTATTTTTTTTAGAAAAATCTCCTTTAAGACTTGTTTTGTGTGTGTGTGTGTGTGTGTGACCAGACATGATTCTCTGCAATTTCTCATCCATTCTTCTGTAATTGTCTGCAATTTATGTCAGTCCGGCTCTAATTTGCTGCGGACGTTTGGGTGTGCGGGCTCTGCTCTGAATCAGGGAATCAGTAATGATGTGGAGAATGTAAAACAGGCATAAAGTGATGTGATTTCCCCGTCAGACGCTTGCTGGGCCGCGCGACGACGCCATCCTGCTTGTGTTTGTCACGGTGGTGGCCGGCTTACAGCTGAGCTTTAATTAAAGTGTCTTCTGAAATATTCAGGCAGATGGATGAGTGTGCGAGTGTATCTCTCTCTCTCTCTCTCTCTCGCTCCCACCCCCTCTGTTGTAATTACAACAGTGTGGTGTATTTATGGATCTCATATTCTCTTGTCCGGATTGTACTGTGTGTCATTATAGTGAAGATTAGACAGTAAAATACTTCCGCCTTTGGCTCTCAAAGTCACTGTGAACTCGTAAGTCAAGGAACCAGAACAAGAAGGGCATGAGAAAGTATGTGTGTGCGTGTGTGTGCACGTGTCTGTGTGAATGAGTCAAGTCAGTGTGTGTTCATTAAGTTGTTCTGAATCTATTAACTTGAAGGGGGTGTTGTATTATACAGGATGTGTGACATGAGGAGTGGTGAAGTTCTGGTATTTGGAGGTGTTTTGGTGATATCATGGAAGTGTTTGCTGATATTTGGTGGTGTTTGGATATGGTCTGGTTCGGTCATGTTTTGAGATGATTGATTTTTGAAGGTGGTTGGCGATGTTTGGAGGTGTTTTGTGATGTTTGTAAGTATTTATTGCTGTTTGGTGAAGATTAGAGGTATTTGGTGGTATTTGTAGTTGTTTGTTAATTTTTGGAGGTGTTTCGATTAGATAAATGATGTTTTTATAGGACTGACCATGTTTGGTCATGTTTGAAGGTGTTTGGTGATATTGGCAGGTGTGTGGTGATGTTTATAGGTGTTTGGTGATGCTTGGGGGTTCCTGGTGATGTTTAGAGATGTTATATGATGTTTAGAAATGTTAAAGTATATTTGGTGATGATTTGAGATGTTTTTAGATGTTTGATGGTGCTTGAGGTTTTTGTTAGATTTTTGGAGGCATTGCAGATGCTTGTTGCTGTTTAGGTATTAGGTTGAGATGTTGGGATGGGATTTCTTGTACTTGAAGATGTTTAGTTGTATTTGTAGATGCCTGATGGTGTTTGGAGATGTTTGAATATATGTGACGGTGTTTGAAGATGTTTATTTGTGTTTTTAGAGGTGTTTGGTTGTTGGTATTTAGAAATGTTTACTTGTATTTAAAAGTGATTGAAGATATGTGAAGATATATCTGAAGATCTTTGGTTGTATTTGAAGGAGTCTGAAAATGTTTGTTTCTGTGTAGAAGTGTTTAGTTGTATTTCGAAATAATCAGAGATGCTTAATGGTTTTTGAAGGTGTTTGGTTGCATTTGGTGATGCTTGGAGATGTTTGTTGGTGTATGGAGATGCTGATTGTTTTTGAAGGTGTTTGGTTGGGTGTTTAACACAAAAAAATGGTTTACTGTAGATTCACACAAAAGAGGAACCACACTGCTTATGACAGATGGAGCTGAATTAATGCAGGAGATAGTGAGGACCATCTCTCTCTGTAGTTTCTATCTCTGCCTCTCTCTGTCTCTCTCTCTCTCTCTCTCTCTCTGTCTCTCTCTCTCATACACACAAATGCATCCTTTGTTATTTTCCTATCTCACCCAGGCCCTACCCTTCGCCTCTTTTTTTCCATTTTCTCCATCCCTTGTTCGCTCTGTTCTTCTCCTCCTCAGCTGTGTTTGTTTGTCCCTCCCTTGGTGCTGACGTGTGTCCCTGTGGGAATCAACAGGAAAACGCTTGCCTTGCGTTTCTTGTGTTTCTTTTGGAACGACATCTGTCTTCCCCCCCTGCAGTTCAGTTCGGTCTGAGGAGAAAAACAAACAGCAGCATGAACACCATGTCCCTCTGTTCTGCTTCCTGAGGGGGCTGGGATGATGGTGGAGTATTATTGTAAAATGACAGTGTAATATTTACCACTACCCAGTCTTTGCCAGGCTGGATGCGATGAGGGATATTTGAAGGGTATAATAAAGTTATTGGACTGTTAAATTGTGTGTGGGGTGATAATGAGGATCCAGTATATAGGGACATATAAGGGGCACAGTATATATGGGAAGGTATAAGGGGTGAAATAGGTGGTCCATTATATAGGGGTGATGTTGGAGGTCCAGTTTATAGGTAGTGAGAAAGGGGGTCCAGCATGTAGAGGTGAAATAGGGGGTTCAATATAGGGGTGATATTGGGGGTTCAGCACCAAGAAGTGAAATCGGGGGTTCAGCATATGGGGTGATATGGAGGGTTCAGCATATATAGGGTGATAAAGGGGGGTCCAATATGTAGGTGGTGAAATTTGGGGTTCAGAAAATAGGGGTGATATGGGAGGTCAAGTATATATGGGTGATTTGGGGGTCCAGTATATAGGGGGTGATATTGGGGGTCCAGTGTATAAGGGGTGATATAGGGTGTCCAGTTTATAGGGAGTGATATAACGGGTCCAGTAGATAGTGGGTTCAGTAAAGAGGTTAGTGGATAAAAAAGGATCAGGTCTAATTTGGTTACTCTGTTTATAGCTTTTAAAATGTATTATGATGTTTACAGCTGGAAATGTATTATGATGTTAGTCAGTTTACATGCATTATTCAATGTTTCATGTTTTTTGGTTGCACTAAGAAGAGGATAAAATGATAAAATAATAATAATAATTTTTTTTTTACCAGATTTCATTCTGGAGCTTAATTTTATTAAAACTTTATTTGAATACTCCAGACAATATACATTTAATGTTATAAAAATGATAAAGAAACATGACTATTATGAACTGTCGTGTAACTATCTTGTCATCAAGAACTACTGTTGTTTTTATTAGGGTTCAGCTCATTTCAATTTATGTTAAAGAGAAAGATGTGCCTATATATGTTCCTTCGGCCAGAAGGGGCCCAAAGGAAGCTCTGTAGATGTAGATCTTGCAGAGAGATGTCTGTACCACCACAGCACTCCATCACACATCACACTCCACCCATCACAACCAGACAGCCCTGAAATTTTCAGCAGGTACACGACACTGTCTACTGCCTTTCAGGAGGTATCAAACCAACATCTGAACCTCTGAACTGGAGTCATTTTTTTACCATTTCAACAAAAACATGCAGTTGAAGTTATAGTGCGCTGCAGAAGACTCTATTCTGGATAACAGAAAGCAGGAGACAGAAGACATAGAGACACAGAGTGAGTGTTTGCTTCTCGTTTTAGAGTTCTTAAGCACGTTTTGAAGAATTTGACGCAGTTATTCTTTAGTCTTTCCACTGATGAGGCCCGATTCTGCTCCATCTGACTTCATTTTTCTCAGCAGCTCCTTGTGTTTGATCTCTGACAGCTTTGACACCAGTTGGAGAAGCTGCAGACACTCTCATTATTTAAAACAAATCTCTCTTAAAAGCACATTTTTCTGATAAATCCTCCTCCAAGAAGATGATCTCAAGCTGAAGGAGGTATTTAGTCTGATGTAACGCTTTCTGATCAAGGGATGGGTGTGTTCAGGCCGCAGCACCAGGAGCTCAGAGCAACATATGGAACATCTTTCCTTTATAGTCAACAGTGTTGTTTTTGGGGAAAAATCTAATGTAATTGAAAAATATGTGAGATCACTGGCTCCAGGTGAAACAAAACTTTGCTGCACATTTTAAGTCCAATCACAAATTATTTTTGGAATGGGCAGGGTGTTAAGACTTGGGTGTTTACTTTCACTTGCCTGCCGAAGTGGTTAAGTCGTGTTTCTCCTCCTTCAAATATGTGGTAATGTGACTCCCCTTCACAAATCTACCAGCTACTGGCAGCACTCCTGTCCAGTAGCAATGTCAGGCTTACTGGTAGTATAGTTTGGGGCAGCTTGTAGCGTAGTGGTTATTGTTTTTGCCATGCGATCAGGAAGTCGTGGGTTCGATTCCAAAGCCTGCTTTGCACCTCTGAGGTACCCTTGAGCATGGTACCTTCCCCACACACTGCTCCCCAGGTGTTGTGTTCCTGGCTGCCTGCTGCTTCACTAGGTGAGTGGGTTAAATGCTGAGGAAGAATTTTATGCAATTCACGCTGTGTGCTGTGGTGTGTTCACATATGACAGAATGGTCACTTTCACTTCACTTTAGTGATTGGAAATGCTCTGGTCCGGTGCCATTGAGCATTGTCAGACTTGAAGGCAGTCATTGACAATGTTCTGGTCCCGTGGCATTGTCAGGTTTACTGGCATTGATTGGCAATGCTCTGATCCAATGGCGTTGAGTAATTTCAGATTTAGGAGCAGTGATTGGCAGCTCTTTGCTCCAATAGCGTTGAGCACTGTAAGATCTAGAGGCAGCAATCGGAAGAGCTCTGACCCAATGCCACTGGACATTGTCAGCTTTAGAGAAAGTGATTGGCAGAGCTCCTATCCAATGGGGTTGGGCATTGTCAGATTTAGGGGCAGTGAAAGTAAGTAAACACCCTCTACAGGTAACTTAAACAGGCCATTTCTACATATTCAATGAAACAACTTCTATTTATTACTGTTGCAGTTTACTGAATATGCTGAGCAATATTTCATTTTGGATTTTCTGTAGATGGATGAAAGGCTCATTGCTTGTGATCTTGGCCAGCTTTTATGAAATATGAAATATGGCTAAAAACACACAAAAAAAAACAAGAGCAGGAGAGGAAAAAAGAAAGAAATAAATCAAAAAAATGGTGACAGCTTCTCATTTTTGAATCATTTTCATGCTGTAGGAATATTTAGTTTATGTATGTAGTATTCATGTACAAAAACAATTCAAAATGCTATCAATGGACAAAATGTATTAAACCGTAATCTTATTATATTTAAAATCTTACATTTTAATGAAATAAAATAAAACAAAATGAATTAAATAAAACTGTATAAACAATGCTCATTCAAACTGAAACTATAATAAAATAACATTCAAATAATATAAGCAATGCAGGTTGAAACTGAGACATGAAATGTAATGTTGCATGGAGATGCTCAAAGTTCTGCATCTAGAGGGGTGCTCTTACAAGGCAACCTCACCTCCACGCAGACCCTTCTCTGGTGTCCCACAGGGCTCAGGTGCCTGCACTCTTCCGTTCACTTGATGATGCAATATCTTCTGCTGGCTCCTCCTGGCACAGCTGACAACACTCAGCTCATCCTCCCCTTCCAGGATTGCACCCACATTTCAGCACATCTGGCTGACAGCTTATTACTGATGGCAGCCCACCACGTGACACCTAATTCCATTGAGACTGCTACTGTTTGTCCTGGGAACTGCTGGTCCACACTGTGATGTCCTTTGAGAACTCTTTGGTCACTCAGTCTGAAAAAGAACAAAGCGTTGCAGTAGTTGAGAACGACCAGTCATCGCTTTGTTGCTCACTTGATGCAAGTTTCTCCTCCACAACATCCAGAGGGTTGGTTGCTTTCCTGACAAGGCCTTGCTGTGTGTACTACAGTCCACCTCTGACAACCCATCAAACTCTAGAAAGTTTACTGGCCCCTTTACTGGCCACGCTGCCCCTTCTGCAGCAGGGAGTGCTGCACTGTGTGTTCTGACCCCTTTCTATCAAAACAGCATCACAACTATCACAACTTCTTCAAACAGTTCGTTCTACAGCAGATCTTCTGTAGGATCAGTCTGGTCTTCACTCCCATGACCATCAGTGAACCTCTGGTCCCCAGGACCCTCTTGCCAGTTCTCCAATTATCCTTCCTTGGAACACTTTTGGTAGGTTCTGACCACTGCACACCAGGAACCCCTACTTTTTTGTTCTTTTCAAAGATCCTTTTTGCCCATTTTTTCTGCATCCAACACTGACTTCAAGAACTGACTATTCACTCACTGCCTAATATAATATACCCCTGCTGTGGCTTTAATGTTGTGACTGTTTGGTGTAGATGGATTCTGAGTGGCCTACAGAAAACTCGTCTTGCACTGTTTTTCATTTTTCATTCTTTTCCGTCTTTCCCTCTGTCTTGTCTTTGCTCTTCAGATTAGCATCTGTCCTGCTGCCAATGAAAGAGCAGTCAGTCCAGCTGTAATCAAAGCAGACATTTAATCAAGCCCTTAAGAGCCTCTCCCCGTCCATCTCAAACACACATAATTGATTTGCCAGGCTGGATTGACTTAGCTCAATGTTGTGCAAATGCTGAAGTCGTAGAGCTGAAAGTGACCGCTGAAATGCCTAGTTCCTCATAGCATTTCTCAAAACCACTTTACTCTGGCTAACACTGGACCACTACTTGTCTCAGTCACAGTTGTCTCTAGTAATAACACTAGCATGTTGTAGCATAACTAGGGCACACTGAGAGGGTCTAGAAGTATTAATCAGTAATTAATAGAGCTAAATATAACCCTTATTTAACTATGAGCAATAACAAAAACATGCTGTAAACGAAGTGGCGTATTGTGGGAGCCAAAGAACATTACTGTTAACTCCTAGAAATCATGGTTATAATCTGCCATAATGAAAGTGTGCCTTACTTTAACTTTCTTTTTTGACTCATAGTTTTAGTTTTGACTCATAGTTTAATTGAAAAGAACAGAAAAGTTGTGTGGAAAGTGCAAATCATAAATGTTTAACCCAGACATTAGCGAGTGTAAGTAGTAAAGGAGATTTCTATAAAAAAAGTGGTAATCTGTGACATTTTTATCAAACAGAAGCATCAGATGTGCAGAATCAGACTTATTCATGCAAAATGTAAATCAAATATGAATGTAATTTGATAAATAGTTTACTTAATATGGATCTAAGCAGAAAAGCTGCTCTAATTTCTTGGATATATGCAGATTATTATTATTATTATTATTATTATTATTATTATTATTATTATTATTATTACACCAACCTAGCGCAAGATTGAGCTGTACTTTTTAAGATATCTCTGTATGTGTTAGAAAAATGGGTCTATACTTCAGAACAAACATGTCCCCAAAAGTTCCTAAACCTCAGGAACCGCTAGTTGGTGGTTGGTCATTACTCTGTTCACTAATAGATATAAGAGACTGAAGAGACTGTAAGAGACTGAACTTTCATATTGCTGTTATGGTTATATATGACATAATGACAAGTGGCAATTAAAGGGGTACAATCATTGTGGCAACTTTTCTGATACAAATAAAGTGTTTCTCCTTTGATTGCCTCTGATTGCCACTTGTGGTTATGTGCTTATAAGAAAGTTTAATCTTCTAATAGATTTTATCACTACATTTACACAGAGACCAAATAAGTATTTGCCTGCAGAAGCAGGAATTAGACCTGAGAGAGTTTCTAGAAAGTAAAAAGAATGTTCTTCACAAACGGTGTTTCCGTAATGTTCATCAAAGCCGTACGCCTCCACACCCTCTTCAGGGGCTGTTTGACATATGCGTAGCATCCCTTGTAACAGACACAGCCTTGCATACACACAGGGAGGCTAACATGCATCATTTTGATCAAGTTTACATTTGGTTCTTGCCCCTCTGCAGCCGCTCATCTGAAGTGTTTGTGGAGATGAAAAGACGCTGAAAGTCTTTGAAGCTGATTTTCTCTTGCTGCATCTGGCCTTATCTCAACTCCTCAGCATTCTGCTGAGTGTAGGAGAGGGAGAGAAAGAGAGAGAGAGAAAAAAAAACATAGAAGTAGGGAGGAAGAGAGAAAGAGAGAGTAAGGAAAGAGAGAGGAGAGAGAGGGAGGGGGGGGGAGAGAGAGAGAGAGAGGGAGAGAGGAGAAAATATTGATTAACTTCTTCAACCACTACTCAACACCAGTTTATATGATAATGAACACAACTTACAATTGAGAAAATCTCTTACAAAAAGGAACATCTCTGATTATTTTCATATAATAATTTTAATGAACAATTTAAGCGGTATTTAAATGTGTGCACCAAGTAAAGCACAGTCAAATTACCAATCTTTGTGCTCCAAAGATTAACATCAAATAAGCAAGGATTACTCAAATAAACAAACATTTCATAGCATCACCTCCTAAAGCCATTAACATTGAATAAGTAAATGTTACTCACCATCGCCCTCTAAAAGTTATTAACAAACATCAAATAAACAAACATTATTCACTGCTGCCCTCTATAAGCATTATTAACCTCAAATAAACAAACATTACTCACTGCTGCCCTCTAAAGGCATTACAATACAGATCAAATAAACAAAGATTACTCACTGCTGCCCTCATTATACATCAAAGAAACAAAAGTTACTTATTGCCACACTCTAAAGCCCTCATTAACAGACATCAAACAAACATTCTGATTTGTTTTATTAGTGGGTTACAAACTTGTTAGCTACATTATCTTTGTAGCTCCATATTTTTGTGCCAGACTCTGACTTGCAGAATGGCAGTAATTGAAGTCGTAGCTTCGTATCCAAATCCGTGGCCATAATGAATCTCTCTCCATCTATCCATCCCTTCACTGGACTGGATTCAAAGATGTCTGGTGTCTGTTCCAGGCTCATGAGCTGCTTCCCACAGAAGAACCAGATGAAACTGGCTCCGCACCACAGGACAGCCTGCAAGTGACCTTCTCAAAAAGTCTGTTTTCTCCTTTTTTCAGTTTCCTTTTCTCCATTCTGCAATCCATTTGTGACATTTTCCTCATTTCCTCATAGTAGAAGTATTAGTAATAATAATAATAATAATAATAATAATAATAATAATAAAATCAGAAAACTTAATTGTTCCTGAATGAAATTGCTGAAAGATTTGTTGTCCCTGGGTTTGAACCTTCTTTTTTTTAACAGCGTTGCACACTAACCTATTGAGCCACAATAATAATAAGAATAGAATTGTTAATTATTTGTGAAGACATTGTCAGGATCTTTCAGGACTACAGTTTTGATTTTATGGGGGTGGGGAGGTGATGAGGGGCTGGTATGTTGATGGGGTAAGGAAGATTTCCCTATATAAAGTGAAAGTTTTTTTCTCTGTTTTTAACCCATTCACCGAGTGAAGCAGCGGGCAGCAAGGAACACAGTGCCCGCGGAGAGCAGTGTGTGGGGATGGTACCTTGCTCAAAGGCAGTCCTGGGATTTGAACATAGAGGCAACTCCCTAGCCACTAGACTACCAGCTGCCTCACTGTTAAAGTGTGGATTAAATTTGCTGCTGTTTTTAGCTATGCTAACGCACTATAGTCTACTACTTTGCTACTATTTTAATAACATTTTTATACATTTTGTGTATATTTGGTATATTTTTAGTATGTGAGACACTAAACTGTCCTAACTGAATACATTTGGGGTAATGGCGGGTGAGTGGAGCTGATTTTTCCTCATATGTTTCCTTTAACCCTTCAGCATATAACATCAATTGCTGTTTATATCACCACTAGCTTGAAACATTCGGTCACCGCAACCTGAGCAAATACAAGAATAATTCACAACACAAAGTAACAGAATTTTTCTGTGGAATTAGGGTACACAAGCAAAAAAAAAACTCACACAGGAATGAGTACAAGTGTTAAAATAACTCCACACTGAAGGGTTAATTCAGTGCCACTGTAAATACAGCTGAATGAAGTCGGGTTTAATGAGCAGCCTGTTTTATGGCCGCTGAGCCAAGATATGCAGAGCTTGCAGTATTGGACTAAGAGTCCTGGGTTAAAATAAGATGACCTATTTATCCCTCCATGCAGGACTCCTGGATTCCAGTGTTTCAGGAGAACCACAAAAGTGCATTTAACACATATACGACTGTAATATCACCAACCTCTTCATGAGGTCGGATCGGATACCTCGGATGAGACCGTTCAGTGTGAGCTACTTTACGACGTTGAGCTCAGTATTTCTGCTTTTAAATCTGTCCATAACCACACCTGGGCATCACACACACCTGCAGTCCCTCACCTTTACCTGTAGGGGGCTGTAACACTGTCTGTCTGTCTGTCTGTCTGTCCGTCCGTCCGTCCGTCCATCCATCCATCCATCCATCCATCCATCCATCCATCCATCCATCCATCCAGCCATCCATCCATCCCAACATCTAGCAAAATTAAAGCTTTTCTTTCAACTTTTTCAAGCTGAAATCCGTGCGGGAAGTGGAGTGTGTGTTTATTTGTAGGTGAGAGTGTGTGTGTGTGTGTGAGTGTGTATGTGGAGGGGTGTATGTGTGTGTGTGTGTGTGTGTGTGTGTGTGTATGTTTAGGTATGTGTGTGTTTGTGACTGTATGTGTATGTGTGTGTGTAAGTGTGTGTATGTGTAGGTATGTGTGTGAGTGTGTGTAGGTGTGTATAGGTGTGTATGTGTGTGCGTGTGTGTATGTGTATGCGTAGGTATGTGTGTGAGTTTGTGAGAGTGTATGTGTGTGTGTGTGGGTACGTGTGTGTATTTGTGTATGTTTAAGTATGTATATGTGTGTGTGTGTGTGTGTGTGTGTGTGTGTGTGAGTGCGTATGTGGAGGTATGTGTGCGTGCGTGTGTGTGTGTGTGTGTGTGAGAGAGTGTCTGTGTGTGTGTGTGTGTGTGTGTGTGTGTATAATAGAGGTTGTATTAAACCCCTCTCAGTTGTCAGGAGACGATGTGGAGCTAAAACGAGACGAGCTGCTAAAAAAAGCCCCTCGTTCACCTTCTGCAGGCTGGAGTCCTTCACACACACTCTGTACCCTCACACACACACTGCACCCTCACACACACTCTGCACCCTCACACACACTCTGCACCCTCTTCATCTCTCCCTCCACCTCACATCCATCATCACTGACAGCAACACTCTCCCCTGCCTCTCACCTGTCCATCAAACCCGAGATGATAAAGGTCATCTCAAGGTCACTCCTGTTTCCTGAGTGTTCCGAACGACAAATATTTCCATCTTCCTCCTGGTTAGACTGCCAGAAGGAATTTTTCATACCAGTGAGCAAAACACAAAAGTTAGGTGTTTCTAATAAAGTGGCCAATAAGTGGAAGAACAAGGTGTTTCTAATAAAGTGGCCAATAAGTGGAAGCTCAAGGTGGTGTTTCTAATAAAGTGGCCAATAATTGGAAACACAAAATGATGTTTCTAATAAAGTGTCCAGTGAGTGGAAGCTCATGGCGGTGTTTCTTATAAAGTGGCCCATAACCAGAAGCACCAGGTGGTGTTTCCAATAAAGTGGCCAGTGCCTGGACGCGCAAGGTCTTATTTACTTGTCGAGGGATGTTAGATTACGCTCGGTGACAACTTCATCCCGTTTATGCCTCTCACAGTGTTTCTTCTGGGCAGCTTTGAATCACACTTGCTCCCTCACCCACTAATTACTGCTTGGAGAGAGACCGAAGCCGACCGTCTCCGGGGAAGTGTGTGATATAACCTCAGGCTTTGGTAGTGGGGATAAAGATCTGCTCTGGTTTAGTCTCCGACAGGCCTCTAATGCCACAGAACACGTTTGATGTTAGAGGGATGAGACCGGGGTGTAATTCGGCTCTGACACAATGCGACGTGCCTGGCTTATCGGCCCCCGCCGAGGCCGCTGGGTTAATTCTCTGTCTGAGGTTAGAGAGGGTCACTCTGGAAAGGTTAATCTATTCATACCATGATGAAGTAAAATGCCAAAGCCAGTGTAGTTTTTTTTTTTTTTCAGGGGAAGCACAATTGGTGATCTTTGTATCCTACTTGTCATACATTAATGAGCTGTTTCATGTTGTCTTTGACACAGATGAAGTTTGATAACTTCAGAGTTTTAGATTTAAAATTACAAAAATTTGCTCCCATTTATTTCTGAAACTATGAAGGTCCACATAACCATGTAAAAATGAGCCAAAACACTACGTCCTATTTATATCCCTTTCACATTCCATTAACACTACTGTTACACTGTCGTATTGTCTATTTATTGTATTGCTTCTTACATTATTTCAATGCTGCTAACTGCCTCTTGTGCAATATCATACTTAAAGTAAAAGTGGTCCCTTATAGTCACGCGTGAACAATCCACACAGTGTAAAAATCTTTCTCTGTTTTAAACCCATTCACCAAGTGAAGCAGTGGGCTGAAACCAATGAGGGGCACCCAGGAAGCAGTGTGTGGGACAGTATCTTGCTATGGCGTACCTCAGTGGTGCTACTAGCAGTCCTTGGATTTGAACCCACAACCTTCTGATCTCAGGGTGAACTCCCTAACCACCAGGCCACCAGCTGCCCCGAATGATGCAACTCTAGTCACTCTTTACATCCCATTCACACTATACTATTACATTACTGTATGTTGTTGTGGTGTCTATTTATTGGGTTGCTTGTATTGCTTCTGCTGTAAGTGCAAGTTACAAACAACCCAATAAATACCCAATGAATGTTGCTATATGTTGCACTCTGGTCCATGGAGAAATGTCTCATTTTACTATGTACATGTTCACTGCTGCTGATGACAATAAAGTAACCTTGAACCTAGAACCGTGAAATAGTTTAGAACTGTTCTCTGAGTCTGTCCTTGCATGTGATAGAGCTAAGTAGTGATATTACACATGGTAAGGCTATTGCACATATGAATAAGATATTGCACATAATTATAATAATTTAGACAGCGCACATAATATTGCACATAGTAAGACTATTGGACATAACAATAAGATATTTCACACAATGATAATGAGTTAACCAGGATGAAATTATGAGTAGCAGCAGACACAGTACATTCTAAGTGGCTGATCACTTTAACAAACATGGTATTTCACTTACTGATTTTTAATAATTGTTCAATGTGTTTTTAAATGTTTTCACATTGACAGTGAGGGTTAAATTGTACAGCGGACAAAATTGGGCTTAATTTATTTTTCAGTTGTGTAATAGAGAAAAAGGCAGAGTTTCACACTGTAGGCACAGTACATTACCACAGCAAGCTTCAGAAGCGAACCTCAGACTGACTGGCGACATTTGAAGGAACGAAAAGGGGAAAACTATTAATAAAATGTGTTCTTTTTTGGCAGAGCCGCCACTATAAGGTTAATAACCGAATAATAAGCTGGAGTTTTAAGGAGTTCATCTCCATTCGGAAGGTAAATGCAGCTCGCTCCTCGGAGGCCCATGGCTATATTTTTGTTCCACTGCTGTAAAATGCTGTTTATTTGCCCCAGGTGTTTTGGGAGTTGGAACAGAGCAAAAATGTGGAACAGGCTGGAGGTCCTGGAGGAGCAATTTTGGAAACGCTGAAATAGGCTACTTCTGTATATAACACTGCAGGCTCCCAGGTGCCGGTCTTGAATACATTGAATAGATTTTGACTTCTGTGTTACAGAGAGAATGCTGGTGTGTTTGCTTTCATTTAAACACACATACACACTGGCATGGACTAGCATCAAAAACTGGACCTGTACAGACTGGTCCACCACAGTTTGGCCATCAACTATTTATGTACCTTTCGATGTTCAAAGCAGATGGTCACTGGTTGATTTATGTGAGTCCGAGGGAGAGGTGGGGTGAGTCAAGTCTGCAATAGAAAGTTTTAATGTGGTCCCTTTAGCTCCAGGCAGTGTGTTGTAGCAAAAACCTACAAACAGATTCACAGAAGACCTTCAGCAGTTGTGTTTTGTCTTTTTTCACTCACGTCTCAGCTAAGTCATCAACTCAAGTTCCCATCTCTAGGTATGTGACAAACAGTTATGGAGCTAACATTAGCTAGCTTATTGAGGCAACTGTTTTGCTAGCTAGCTAAATTAGACTGGAATATATCATATTGATAGTTTGGTAGTACACTAGTTTAAAGATGATTGTAAGGTGAGCAATTATGGAGCTAGCAGCACCCATCTAATTAATTCTTCCACACATAGTGTTAAGATAAGATAAGATAAACCTTTATTAATCCCACAAGTGGGAAATTTGCATTGTCACGGCAGAACGTGGACAGTATAAAGGTAAGACAAAAAATAAAAAAACATTAGAATAAAACTATACCAACAGTACATTATAAAAAATACACTATACAAACAATCTAGAAATATAAGATATATAGAAATATACACGGTTGCTCTGTCTGACAACTTTCCATTGAAATGTTTCATCACACTGGTGTAATCTGGAACATTCAGCTCTTAACATTTTAACACATTCTAACTGTTTGACTTGCTGGTCAGTTGGCTCTACTATTTTTCATACTTGACACCCGTCAAAGCAACATTGGCAATTCACCTTTTGTTTTGATTACATGCCTTTATAAAATGTGTTTATTGAGTATTTATCGTGTCCCTTATTCCCTCATCACTATTACGACACTGTAACCAGAACAACCACAGCTCGTACTGTTGTACAACAAACATGATCATCCTGTCGAACGAGTCACGAGTCAAACGATTCACACCACTTTCAAGAAAAACATTGTCTCACTGACGAGAAACAGTTTAACACTTTAATCTAAAAAATAAACACATTTACAACATCAAAGAGACATCAGGCTCTTGCTATCTGTATAACCACCGGCCTGAAACTGCTGCTCTGAAACTGTAGCGCTGCAGTGCAACCAGAGTGAATACCAGAACAATTCACGACACAGAGTAATGGATAGTCGAATTTTAGTGCAGAACACCAGCGCACTAGCATAACCTGACACAGCAATAAGTACAGCTGTTAAAAACTCCTCACTGTAGAATTTAAAGTTACTGTCTTGCTAGGTAGCTACTTCTTTCTTACTGGTCTAGACTAGAATAAATCAACAATCTTGCTACCTTGTTGGTATGCTGATTTACAGATAAGGCAGTTTAGCTCCATAATGAGCACTGATACTCCTCACTAGCTAACTATCTAACTCTGCTTAATTTCTATACTGGTCTAAACTGGTTTGTAATATTGGATTACTTTATAAAAATCTATTACAGAATTACACACAATGCAATACAAACATTTTAAACTATAGTTTTAAAAGATGCACCTTTTCCTCTGTTTTTATACTTGTACATTTTTGGAGGTGAACTGGAGCACTGATGAGCCACTTCTCATTCTCTCTCTCTCTCTCTCTCTCTCTCTCTCTTTCTCTCTCTCTCTCTCTGAGTACCGACGGCACAACCAAAAGACAGAGTGACCCGTCGAGAGTTCTTCCAGGGACCGCAATGGCATTCTCTGCATAGACACACACACACACACACACACACACACACACACACACACACACACACACACACACACACACACACACAAACGTAAAGCTTATATCACACAAACATAAAGCTCATGTGAAATGGTAACTTTAAGAGAGAAGATGAACAGTTATAAAACACTTTTAAATTGAAAGGTGCCAAAAAGGTGCTTTGGAGCACTGCCACAAAAGAACTATCCTTCTTGTATTAAACAGCCTTTAAAGAGCATAGTTTGATCTGACCTTATCCCACTTGATCTCAGGATCTTCAGGGTGGGTTTTGGTACAGCTTAATCAAAACTTAAAGTGGTTTTTGTAGAGGATTCTTTTTTTGCAGCCCTCCCAAAAAAGCCACATTTGTGCACTTCTAGTATTGTCACACAATGACCACCCTTTCCCATAAATTCCTGTAACTGCTTCAAAGTTGCCGTAGGCCTCTGTCCAGTTTCCTCTTCACTTTTCCATCCAGTTTAGAGGGATGGTCTAATCCAGTGAGGGTCTTAGTGGTTTCGGACTCTTTCCACTTCTTAATTGTGGACTGTACTGTGCCCCTAGGAATTGGCCACAGCTTTATCCCTATGATGTTTTGACAGTGCCTTGTCACCCATAGTTGATTGTTTGCTTTCAGTTGTACTATCAAGCATTGGAATGCTCCTGGAATAGCTGTTTTTATGCTGAACTAATCAAAATGATTAGTCTTGATCACAGGTGGAAACCAAGTATCTTGGTGTGCCACGGAGAATGGGAGAAGTTACACCTAATTGAGTTTACAAGTATTTTTTAGGAGGGTGTAACCCTTTATCCATCTCAGTAATTCTGTTTTATTTATTTATTTATTCTCTCAATCGTTGCTGTCATATCTTTCTCTAAGTAGAGCTGAAATAAATGTTTGTGTGTGTGTGTGTGTGTGTGTGTGTGTGTGTGTGTGTGCCTTCCTTTCAACCTACAAAATATTGCAAAACGCTACACAATATATCTTGAAGGGGTGATTCTTTTCTACACCCACTGTGTACCCTATTCAGAAGACACTGTTTAGCCCCACCCATTCATGCTGAAATAATGTAGAGCCAGTTTTTGCCTGACTGCTTATATAATGGAGCATGGTACAGGGCAATGAAAACTGTCATCGTTTACATATACAGTGGCAAGAAAAAGTATGTGAACCTTTTGGAATTTCATGGTTTTCTGCATTAGAGGGTTCACATATTTTTTCCACTAACACATTTTTTATGGCAGATTTTTTTGTGTTATTATTTTAGGCACATTATATTTGTCAATACCCTTGACTTAGATGAAGATCAGATCACATTTTACGACAAATTAATGCAAAAAAACATGAAATTCCAAAAGGTTCGCATACTTTTTCCTCGCTGTTGTATCTGTCTCACTGGCACACTACAAAAACAGAAGATGTCATTCTAAGTAATAAAAATAGACTGGAAAGTGGTCATGTACAAATTAATGACAACTGTTTTGGTCCATAAATTGACATAAGCATAATAAAAGACAAAAATATATATGGACACTTTAAAAGAATACTTTTAATACTAAAAACATACCTTAACTTAATCTCTATAAACTACAGTGGGGGGAATAATTATTTGATCCCCTGCTGAATGAATAATCTCTAATTTATGAGGTAGTTTCATTTTTATGGAAAAAGACAGAATATCAACCAAAAATCTAGGAAAAACATGTTACATAAAAATTGATTTGCATTTCACTGAGTGAAATAAGTATTTGATACCCAAGCAAAACATGACTTAGTACTGGGTGGAGAAAC
>JBBJLS010126144.1:0-17233 GCA_037577275.1 Bryconaethiops microstoma | reverse complement strand
CTCCAGGGAGACTGTCCCCTGTAGTTAGGGAATGGAATGGAAGTCGCTTTGGATAAAAGCGTCTGATAAATGCCGTAGATGTAAATTAATACAAAACAGATTTACGTACTTGATGTTACCCTAAATGAAGTCAATCAGCCAAGATGTCTGAAGTTTGCTTCTTTAGCACTGCAGCTACGAGGCAGAAATATTTAGCCACGGAAGCTTGCATTCCACCAATTAGTGTTTTGCAAACTGCCTGATTATAACCATCACACACTCGCCTCAAACTGTCGTCACATTCTAATGCAAAAAAGTGTCTATTTCGGTCTACAGTGATTTCTCTGTGATTTCTCAGAACTGTTGTTGCAATAGTTTTCTATTTAAAGAATGTGCTCTAACGAAGGCATAAAGATGTTCTTTTACAGTGTAATCTCATAAACTACCTTTTTGATTACGCAAACACATTGCACTATTGCAGTATAGCGGTCACACACTGCGGTTTAACATTACCCAGACATTGTTTTGAAAAAAATACCGCGATAGAAACATTAGATCCGATTCTACATGCTGAACTCGATGAAATGATTTAACTGTGATTAAGATGGGTGCACAGATTAAAAAAAAAAAAAAAAACAGCTTTCCATTTCTTTTGGACCCAGTGTGTGGTTTCTGACATTGCCGGCATGCTGTTTTGCAGGCTTCAGTATGCGAATTGGTTTGGTAAAGTATAACCGTAGCCTTCTCTGACTGACTGAGCGAAAGGGGAAAATATGTAAACTTGATTTTTCACCAAATTATCACCTTAGGTGTTAAATATGGATCATTTTAAAAAAGCGTATGTGTAACGTACTCACCGTGCGTCATTGTGAGAGGATGCTGGAAGTGTATGTGTCATGCGGACTTGGCGAGGTGTCGGAGGGGGGGAGGTTTCGCACTTTATCGTCGCTTTATCCTCTCGGCCATCCTCATCTACTGCTGCAATCTAAACACACAAACACGAGTGTGCGCGCACACACACACACACACACACACACACACGCACACGCACACACACAAGATCACATGCATGCATCTCTACAGAACTGTAATGCAAACATCATGGTGTTTAGTTGCTGTACCTTTCTCCTGTGTTTCCTCAGGTCACTGGGCTGGAACACACAGAAGAGGGACATTCATTTAATTGCACTGCAGTGCAACATATCTTAATGTAAATATGTACGCACACATTGTGTGAAAGAGGTTCTCACTCAAACCTTCTGTAAACTTGGTTAAACCTACTAGAGTTTAAAAACCTAATTTTACCTTTATTTTGGTAACATTATGAATTCAGCACATTCCAAAATAAATGTCAAATGTTGAAGTCCTGCTAAATATTTGGGGATCTCTAAAGGGTTTTTCTTGATCATAGGTGGGCGTGGTGAGAGAATGATGTTAAAGATAATTATTGGTCAATGTGCCCACTGTTCCACAATAAAGCAATCAAAACTCAATTGAGATTGTAGAGGTGGAGAAAAGTCACAACAACTTGCTTGGTCAGACAACCCATGTTCAGTCATAGGATAGTTTTAGAACATGCTTCAAGTATGCTGGTTTTACTCGCTTTTTCATTAGCAATGACCCCCTCGGGAAAATGGTCTAATCCAGTTGTGCATCAAGTTAAATCTAGTCAATCACACTGTGAACAATTGTCTGCAACTGTCTAAGTATCCTTAAGAATGGGAGAGACTCTTTTTATATTTTTGTATTATATGTATAGTGTGCTTTCTATACTATACTGTTGTGTATAGCTTTATTCTGTTGTTTTTTGCTGCTCTTACTTTTGTACTGTCCACTTTCTGTTGTAACAACGTAAATTTCCCACTTGTGGGACTAATAAAGGTTTATCTTATCTTATCTCATATCCTTGAACCCTTTTGTTCAGGACAGTGAATTTTCAGTTAACTTGAAAAACTGAAAAACTGTCAGTTATAAAAAACGTTTATGAATTTACTGAAAAAAGATGCTCAAACACTGAAATTCACAAAAAATAGAAGGTCCAAAATTAGTATAAATGAGATTTCATCAGTTTCAATGTAGCATTGAAAGGCTTCTCCAGAATAATTAGCATGACATGAGGTGCCACAGCAATTCATTTGGTGTTTTTCTTAACGCAGATGTATGGATATTAGAGAAATAAGAAGTAAAAAGAAAAAACAAGCTTGTATAAATATGAAATAAATGGCAACTGTGATGCTGCGCTGGTTGCTGGCAAAATAAAATTTCCCCAAAACATCAATGCTTGTTTTCATGATTTTGACCTTTAGAACATATTTTATATGGTTGAGTGTGTGTGTGTGTGTGTGTGTGTGTGTGTGTGTGTATGAGAACACACATTGGTGAATGTGTGAATGTCTGTGTACCAGTGTCATGACTCCCATGCGCTCCATGTCGCGTGCAGGGCTGCGAGGGGTAAGTTTGGGGGTTGAATGGCCGCTGGGTGGTGATGAAGAGGCCAGTGATGAAGCCGTAGCTGAGGCGGTGATGGAAGCTGCAGGGTGATGAGCTCGAGCCAGATTTAATCCCTCCAAACTCACACTCGCCACGCGGTTTTCTATCTCTTCTGCACGCAGCTCCGTCGACTCCTTCTCCTCCTGAATCAGCCTTCAGATGAACACAGCAACAAACACACATTACAGTAGAAATTTGGTTTCAGGTCCCTCCTGAAGAACATTTATCCCAAATGTAGTCATCCAACCAAGACATGTTTGGTGTCTGCAGTTTAGCACTGGATCTATTAGGCTAATGTAATAAGTAATCAAATCCTATCCCCCACCAATTAACACCGTACATGTGTAACACTGTGTGAATAGTATGATCTATAAACATGGGTATATATGGTCTATGTGAAGTACATTTGGCCATTTTATAGATTACATAGATAACAGATCATTTAAGAACTGATAGGGTCGGTTTCCCGGACAGGGATTAATCCTCATCTGGGAAACCGACCCATATAGTTTAAGGCGAGGGTAGAGTGATTCAGGCTCGCAGCTCAAGCCAGGCTATATATTGGATGTTGGCTACATTAGCATAACTTCAGAACAAAACTCGACTGACGAAAAGTTGTTGTTGTTTCCTTCGCATTTTTTCTTCATTCCTTTGAATTTGTACAAAACAAAAAAATCTGAGACTCTGCCTCCAAACCTCCCTCCAAAGAATGTAAATCAAATGTAATATATGTTGTAATTATATGATTATTTATGTAATTAGGTAGTCGTACAAACAATTTCGTAATGTTCATTCAATTTTGTAAATGGCAATAATATTAGAAGAGTGGAAAGAAGGCACAAAGCGCAGGAGTTTATTCTGACTATATTTCATAGTCGTCAGTGAGTCAGATCACAGAAATCTACATTCTGCCATTTATTAATAAGTGAACAAAGATCTTTTATGAACACAGACAGGAAATGAGTTGGAAATGAAGGGGAAAAACAGGCACAATGAGAATATAAGAAAATGGAAATATGAAAAACATAACATGAAAAATCACAAGTATTAAAAACCAAATGAATAAAGCATCCACAGTACGCTGGTGGATTTGAACACCTTTTTTGAATCACGAAGAACCCTCAGGCTCTTAGAGAAATAATGAACTTTCTGCGTGTTGGGTCTTGAAGTGTAGCATCCAGTGAAGATTACCATGAGAAGTGATTTTATCAAGAAGTGCAAAGGCCCTCTATTTCACTGAAAACCGTAAACAACCACATACATTGCGAAACCTCGTCATCCTTTGAAATTAGAATTTTCTCGCTGTTTCTTTTAAATTTAGCAAAAGCCTGGAATGGCAATTTAGCATAAAGCAGTGTCATTAATGAGTTAATGCTCTGAGTTTAGCGTGATCAAAGTGTCTAGCTGGAAAAAAAGCATGTTTTGTTCACATTTTGTTTAAAAAGTGAATTGACAGTTTTCTTTTCCAAACTATTGTCGAGAGCACAAACTGAAACTCTTTCGGTCCAAAGGTGATTTAAACGTCTAACCCTTAAACACCTTAAGTGCTGAGGAGTGCTGGCATCAATACAAGGGGGATAAAATTTATGCTTTCTGCCTTTAATCCAAATATTACGCTTTTAAATGGTAATATGTGTACAACTGCCATAAGCACTGACCGTATTTCTTTGTTTATGGCGTCCAGCTGTTCCTGCAGCATCATGGCAAGCGTTTGTGCATCAGAGTGACCACCGGGGGACAGGAGGTCCATCGAGCTGAACAGGGTCTCCCGGTCATCATCATCAATGTCCGACATTTCTGTATCACTCTCAAATGGATGGCTACCTAGAACGCCAAGCTGCTGCGACCTCCACTCATGCTCACCCAGAGATTTTGCCTGAAGGAGGGGAGGTAGCACATCCGTCAAAGTCTCTAAGAATAATTGTTTGGCTCATGAACATTTTAGATCATTATAATAAAGAGTGCCTTTTAATTTTTTAATTAAAATGAAACAATAGCAGCTGAATCACCTCCCACACACTTCCTAGAGTTTATTACAATCTTCAGAATGATGGTGTGCATCACATTTTCATAATAGAGAATTTAAGAGCATTTGACTTCTTGACATCTTGACTTTATTTCATAATTGACATTGTCGACAGCTAATAGTTTTTCTTGACGCATTACTAGACTGCAGTACTTCAGTGCATAATAACCTTCTGCTCGTCCCTGCGGAGGCCCACACGACCTCTCCGTGGTCGACGGATGACCTTGGCTGAGCGGTAGTGGTCAGACTGAGTCTCAGCTAGAGAACCCAGAGAGTAACGCAGCTCTGTGGATGCATCCAAGTGAGACCTGGGACACACAAACATATTCAAGCACATAAACAGAAATGACACCTTCTTTCTTTTTCTGTCTCTTTCAGGTCTTAGTCGGGCTTTCTTGATCTCTTTCTCACTCTCTCACACTCTCTCTCACCGTGACAGCGTTGGATCTGTTAGTGACCCCGCTCTAAGCCGGAACTGATCAAGCTCCACCCTTAGCTTGTCAATCTCCTCTGCCAGATGACTCTACAGATGCCAAACATCAACACATTCAATATCTGTTACTGTCAACAAATACACTGTTGCTACAAAGAAAACTCACTTCACTCTTTGCAAAAATCCCAACATACAACTGATCTTTTCTAAAAGAAAATGACATGTTATTATATTGACATACGTTATCAAAGGTTGATTTCTCAATAGGGACCGTTTTTGCCAGCATTCAGCATCTTTTATTAAATTGGCATCATGTTATTCATTTCCAGGATTCCATCAAAATTTGGAATTTAACTGAAATCCCATTACACTGTTTAAGATGTTTTCCATTACCACACATATATACCATGCTTAGTTCAGAAAATAAATGGATATAAACACATCTTGGGTACCTTTTCATGAATGGAGTCTTCCAGCTGTTTCCTGTAGCTCTCTGAGTCTTGTATTAAAACATTCTTAAAAACACAATAAAGGGTTAAAGATTGACAAATGAATATTTAGTACAATTCCGAAAGGGAAAGCTTCCTTTAGTGCCGCATTATTAAAACAGTGAGGTTGTCATTATTACAGTCATTAATAATAGATAAAGAGGCTTTAACGTTATATGATGTAAGAATGAGAATTTTCCAGAAATGTCCTTCTCTGGTGAAAGTAATGCAGAGGACACTTAGTTCATAAAAAGTAAAGTATTCTAGCAGTCTCTTGCAAGAGAATACATTTTCTCTTGCATTTTTTTGCTGGAGGCATTAATAACTATATGCCCTTTTAATGCTCAGTTAGAAGTATGAATAGTATTATGAACCTTGAAGAAAAACATCCAAATCCACGCGACACTGTAGAGAAAGCATTGTCGTTTCTTCCCGTATGTCTAGATGAGTTACTCAAAGGCACAGTCTACTGTACCTTATTAACACTAACACGGAAAAAGGCAAATACTAACTCTGCTGCCGTGCTGTTGTGAGCGAATGGTTAGACTTTTTCCTCACCCTGTCTAGAGAATATTACACACAGCACCACCTAGTGTACTAAATGAGCACCTGTTCAACGACCACCATCTAGTGTTGAAAGAATTGTTGCTAATACTGAACTGAGGAACATAATAACGAAAACTCCACAACCGTGCATTATAGTTTTCCAAAACTTGTTTAACCTTGATCACAATTGTCATCTTTTTATCATACGAGCCTACATTTCAGTGTGAACACACCTTCTCCTCGAGCGCCGCCATCCTCTCTTTCAGATGGAGCTGGAGTCGCTCATTTGACTCTGTAAGCAGGCGGTCCACTGTGTCTGACAGACGCTTATTGTGTTCTTCATTCATTTTCTCTCTCTGACGGGCCTGGAAAGAACAAATATGTACAACTGGAAACCGTCAAGTACATTTGGAAACTATTCTACAGTGTACTAGCCATTTCTTTGTACCTTTTTTTTCTTTGGAACATTTAGTTTTATTACCATAGCTTTTCTTTATCATGTATTTTAACGCTTTATCATGTATTTTAACGCTTTACATGCAATGGGGTTAGGGACACAGAGTAGTTCATAGCAGCTGGTGGAAAAAAAATAATTCATAGCAGCTGGTGGAAAAATCATACAAAATTTTCATAGTAGTTACTGGTTACTTCATAGTAGTTAGTGACAAATTCTTGGTAGTTACTGCATAATGTATGGGTTAAATAATTAATGGCTGTTACTAAATAATTAATCATATATAGACATTATTGAATAGTTCCTAGTGATTGTTGAATAATTTATAATAATTACCAGCCATTTTATGTTAGAAACTGAAGAGTGGTTACTGAATATTAAGTCTCTAGATTAAAAACTATAGAGTCAGCCTCTATTTTAAGGGCTGACCTGTGAAGAATGCTGTATGAACCACTGTATCGTTCATGACTTAATTTGTGAGGTAAATCATTTTGTAATGACTGGAGTTTTACAGATGTTAGTGAATGTTTCTGATGGGGCCGGTGAGTGATACTCTACAATAAGGAAATGTAGGGTTGTAGGTCAGCATTAGGGTTATAGTTACTCTCAAGAGCTCCTGGTTCTTCTCCTCCAACTGTCCTTCTAACTGCCGCATCCGTTCCTCAATACTTCCATGCCTTTCCTCCGCCTGCGGGGCAAACACACGCACATCAAGACATGCGCAGGTTTCAAATTGGTGGGGTATAAATTTCTATTACTTGTAAGCTGCTAAAGAAGCAGGTTTTCTACACAAATGTTACATCAGAGACGTTGTTTTAACTTAAAAAAGCTCAGTAACAAGGTTGCTTACCTTCAAGTTATCAAAAATAAAAATCTTTGTCTTACATTCTGTTACCTTGTTTATAAGGTCAGCCCCCTCTTTTAAAGTGTGTGTGTGTGGGTGTGTGAATGCATGTTTGTATATTACCTTAGTAAGTGCTGCTATCCTCTGTGCGAGCTCAGCTTCCACCTCTGGCAGTGTCTCTGCTTTTCTTATGGTCTGTTGCAGCTTCTGCTCAGCTAACTCCAGTCTTTCCTGCAGCTGCCTGTTCTTCTCCTCCATCTGAGACACACACACACACACACACACACACACACACACACACACACACACACACACACACACACACACAGACATTCACTTTAATGTCACTAAAGAAATTAATCTGACCCTTTAACCCTTTAGTTTATGCTGAAGCCCAGATGCTTGTGTGCTGTTGCTATGACTCCAATATTATAAGCTTCCCATTAAAACACACATTTTAAAAACATTAAATGAAATTACATGAAACATTATGAGTCCTGGATGTCTTCTTCTATTGCTCCAGTGACCCTTACAAGACCACTGTAGGTTCTTTTGATGGTAAACTGGGGTTAATAAGGTCTCCTCCAATTGCCCATCTGTTGGTTCTGACGAAACAAGACAACCAGAGAGTTTAACTCTCCCTGGACCCCTGTCAGTAGGTACTCACCCCCGAACCTCATCATTTAGGAGAAGCTCTGACCCAGTTTTCAGGCAGTAATGATTTGGCCACTGTCAAAGTTGTATCCAATGATCAACAGTTCACTTACTGCCTAATATAACTCAGACATGCGTAGTTGTAATGAGATAATCAACGTAATTTGCTTCATCTGTGAGATGTCATAATATTTTGGCAGTGATGAAAACTGGAAACTGTGGAATTGTGGATCTATAGATTTTTTTCAGAATTTGAAAAGATCCTTTTGCATTTCTGCATGTCCAAAATTTCTTGTATTACACTGTATTTCCTTCTGCTGCAAAGTAACCCCTTTTGAAGACTGAGTGGTGCTGTTCTTCTTTGAAAAAACAGAAAGGAAAAAAAAATTGTACAAAGTAGAAACTATTGTGTTGGTCATGTAGGTTAGTCCTGTTTTTCTCTGTGAAAAACAACCATAACCATAAAATCTGTTTGTCCGTGTAATAAACTGAATTAAGTTTTTTAAGTAAACTTAATTTGTTTTTTCTCAAACATAATTTTATCTGGCTGCATCAGTGTGTCAAAATGGAAAATATGCCATAATGAAGAGGAAGCACATGGTGACATTGTTCAATTAAATCTATCCTCCCTAAACCAAGAAATGAGATTCTGCCTGTGACTGCATGTCATTTTAACCATAACATCAGATGGAAAATAACATTTTTCAGAGAAAAACGTCTCAGAAGTAGAGACCATTTGCTAATTATCAGCAAAAGTAAAGGCTGTTCAAAGTTCTACGCTCAAGAACCTACCTGACTAAATGTCAAATAAAAAAATGGATGGGAGACTACATTTCTTAGAGCACAGGAGATTTTATATACGTTTGTTCCCTTCAGAAAATAAACTGACAGGCCTTTCTGTACCTTTACAAAATGCCTGCAGTCTACTAGAGCCTCAGGGCTCACAACAACCATGATTCAAACTGTAACAGACAAACTATGTAAATGTTAGACGCTAGATTGATAAATATTTATTATTCGGTTGATAGCTTCATAGAGTCTCAAACAATTGACAGACAGGACAACAAGGAATTTTAGTGGGATTTCACACCAATTTGAAACTAAATGTCCCTTTCACAGCATAATGTAAAGACTTCTGGCACTCTTGCAACTCTGCATAGAAATGAGTGCGTGTGCAAACACCCACACAATTAAATAATAAATTAGGATCAGCCAGAAATGTGAATTTTACAAGGTGGGATTAGAGAGCTTAAAGGTGTGGAATACAGGTTTGGAACAACACAGTAAAATACAGTAAAAGGCAAAATGTATACAGTTAAACAGCAAAAAGAGTACCTTCATTCCACTCATGAACTATTTATGCTTGAGTAAAAAAAAATAATGGCTAAACAATCGCATGTTCTTTATTTTGAGTATCAGCGCCTATCCTTCAGGAGAAAGTATACAATTCCAAAATCTAAACATAATTGATCTACAAAAATGAAATGGCAGGGTCTAGTGAACACTGAAATGATGTAAGAAATGTACACTTTGATGGCCACAAAGTTGCAAGGGCTACGTAAGGACTGTTTTTAGGACCATCAGTGAGGAAGTATGCTCTGAGTGCTGGCAAGTAATGAAACATTATTGAATGCATGTTGAACACTTTGAACATCATCCTAAACTCATTTATCTGTGGTCAGTTTCTGGCCACAGAACACCGCTGGATATTTTTGGCTGGGGGACTATTATCAGGCCAGTAGTGACATTGAAGTGTTTAAAAACTCAACCAGCACAGCTTTGTAGATACAAGGTAAGTGTACCTAATGAAGTGACTTGTCATATACTTGTCTAATTTGTTTGATTATTTATATCAATGCAATTTCTTGTTCAACGCAGTTATGTGAAGCCCAAGAAAAATTTGGAGACAGTAAAGTGTATCTTATTGTTTCATATCTTATCTTTAACATTAACATGAACACTGTTTGACCATCCGCTTGTGGCAGGGATTAGTTTGGCTTTATTAATCTGGTGCTATTGTTATCTAAATTAGGTAGATACCAGTTTATCTAACAACTTGAATAACTTAAAGGGTTGCTTGTGACTGATTATTTAGGAATTGCCCTGTGACCTGTAACCAGGTGTGTGAAAACGTCACGATGTGAAGACTGCTTTAGAAATTTAAAAGTGATGAACAAGCCATTCAAAATAATTTTACATAGTTACAGTGATATGAAAGTAGTTCTATGATTAGTTGCCAGGAAGAATGATTGCTGAGTGAAAACTGAGCTATTTATTTAGAAAGAGAACGACGGAAACTTTTGTGGAGGAAGGATCAGAGTTGAGGAGGTTGAGATTCTAGTGGACTGACCTGTCTGAGGAAAGCCTCCTTATTGGCCAGTTCATTCTCCAGTTTGTCGCTGATGTCGTGGAGCGAGGTGGACTCTCGCTGGGCACTGAGGTAACGTTTCTCCAGAGTCACAATTCGCTCTTCCATGTCCTCCTTCTGACACATGGCCTACACAAACACATCAACATCATGTTTTTCATTATTATTATTATTATTATTATTATTGTTATTGTTATCATCATCATCATCATCATCATCATCATCATCACCATCATCGTCATCATCATCGTCATTATCATTATCACTATGATCATCATCATCTTTATAGCCATTACCATCATCATCCTGATCATGACCATCATCATCAACATATGTCCCAATCCAATCCAGCAGTATAAATGTGGCTGTTACAGAGTTACGTTTAAGTGGGAACGCACTTAAATAAAGCGTTTATCTGTAAATGCGCACTTATTTTCACTGAACATGTAACATGACAGAGAATGTTCAAACGTTTGTACATACATAAAAATACATAAAAGTCTATACATCTACAAATAAATAAATTAATAGCAAAAAATACAATAAAACAAATCCACCTCTTTGATGTCCCTCTGGTATTTGTTGTTCATCTCCTCGCTCTTGATCAGGTCTTTCCGGGCCGTCTCCAGCTCCTGCTCCACCTCGCACACTCTAGACGACAGGGAGGACATCCTCTCCTTCATCTGAGCCAGTTCAAAGTTCTGTTTCTCCAGCAGCTCCTGCAGCTCCACAACCTGACCAGCCTCGTCACCGGACTCCAGAGAACCATTAGACAAACGCTGTAGGACACACAAATGCTCACACGTATGAACACACACGTACATGTACACACTTTCTACACTTTGTCATGTTTATTGTATTGTGTGGGTAAGTGTAGTGCGCACAGTCACCGTCTTTCTGTTCCGTTAGTTTCTGCTGTCATAGCTGCAGCCTTAGATTGTATCTTTCTCACTAACTACAAAACATATAAACATATTAAAAATGTATAAATGAATATAAATGTGTGAATGTATAGTACATATATACGAGGTATATATGTCAAATCTGTGTACATACCCAAAGAAATAATGCACTGACTGTATTTAGTTCAAATGTGTATGCTTCTGCATAAAGAAAACATATTGCATCAACATTTTTTGACACTTTTTTAAGAGAGATAAGGTAAGATAAACCTTTATTAGTCCCACAAGTGGGAAATTCGATTAGTAACGGCAGAAAGTGGACAGTACAAAGTTCAGAGCAGCAAAATTGAGAAAACAATAGAACAGAATAAAATAAAAATAGGCCAAAGTACTATGTCGCAAAATAGCATTAAATAAAAATAAAAAATTCTCTCAATACTTTACAAAATATACATATATGTATGTAAACTGTAAGCGGACTAAACTGCACTTTTACTTTTAATAATTGCGTTGATGATATATATTGAATGTGGAAATAATGAACACATTTGAATTGGGTAAATTTCACACCTTACTTTTAGAATTCGGCTGTTTATTCAAGTCAGAGGTCATTTAACAGGCTAATGATTTATTCATGTATTCGCATAACCATGCAATAATTAATTTATTAGCTTATCTATTTATTTGGTATGAATATGTGCATTCCCTTATTCCTTTATGCAGGTCTGATCATGATGCATATTCAAATAGCTTAAGTGGTGGTTTGCATTGGTGGTGCTGCAGCAGCATCTAACAAAACCGTTCCAGCTGCAGAGCTGTTCTTCACACCATCACACTGAAAATTTCAGCACGTCAACACAGCACTAAAATTAGCACTTCTCTCCAGTGAGCTTCACGCCAGAAAGACAGGCAGCTAAGAAAAAAATCGCAGACAGCAGACGGCTGAACTTTAATTATGGTGTTTTCTGGAGAATTATTGTGTTTGATCATTTGAATCAGTTGTTTAAGAACCATGGTGTTTGGTGGAGGACGATGGTGTTGGAGAATGACTGTGTTTGTTGGAAAATGGGAGTGTTTGTTAGAAAATGGTCATGCTTGGAGGAGAATGATGCTGTTTGGTGGAGAATGATGGTTTTTGTTGGGGGTGGGCGTTGATATTTGCTGGAGAATAGCGGTGTTTTTACGATTGTATCTGGAGAATGATGGATCAGTGGGTTGTGGGTTTTTTAATGTTCAAACTTGTTATTGTGGTTTAGTTATAAACAAGAGCAATAAGCAGATGAATACACTTAATCTGTTTGTAAGATTCCAGAACACAGATCCTGGAGTGACTGCCTTTTCTTGCTCATTTCCTCTCATTATTTTGGGAGTGTGAGGGGCAGATGCTCATCCATAGCCATCCATCTGTACACACTGTACTAATTGGGTGTCTCTCTCTCTCTCTCTTTCTCTGTATGTCTGTCTCATCCTCTGTCTCTCTGTCTCCCTCTCTCTCTGTTCCCCTTTTCAGTATCCTTCTTCTCAACATATCCTCCTTAACTAAAATCAACTGAACTCACTTGAAAAGTCTCACAAGGTAGATTTACATAATATAAAAAAGTAAACTAACCATGTCAAAATGGAAAAGAATGTATAACAGGTTACACACACACACATATATTTACATATACAAACATATACACACACATGTTTACATTTGTTAGTGTTTACATTTAATATATATGTAAATGGTAACAAAAATTTGAATTCTAAAAATTGGAATTCTAAAAATTGGAATTCTGATAATTGGAATTCTAAAAATCAAAACGAAAAAACAAAACTCAAGTCACTTGCTGTGATTTAAACCCCAAATTGTTCAGTCTATTTTGCATCTGTTGCATCTGAGGAATATGTTTGATTACCATTGACAGTAATTCTGAAAACGTATTTATATCCAGCTGAAAAACACTTATACCCACTGTCTTGAAATACTTTAGCACGTGCCCTTTTGCAAGTTCCCACTGGCTTCCACTATAATCTATCAACTGCTCTCTCTTACTCCGTCCCTGAATCTCTGAGACCAGCTTCTGTGTAGGAGCTCAGTAATATTCCCCTTGTCTGGTGCTCCTGGCTTACACTTGCTAAACTTTGAGATTAGTTTGTAATCTTATATGAGAGGAAGCTCTTTCCTTCAGCTCAAGATAACGAGTCATAGCGATGTAGTCTCAGCACTCTCTCTATCTGCACTGTAAAAAAGCGGGGGATTATTAAAGAGCCTGGCATTACAGAGGGCTCATCTTTGCTCTCACTATAAACAGAGAGCGAAAGAGAGAGAGAGAGAGAGAGAGAGAGAGAGAGAGAGAGAGAGAGAGAGAGAGAGAGAGAGTCTACATTCAGTTTCTAAACAACTGAACAGGCATGATCTACTCAAAAATGAATACAATCTTCTCTTCCCTAGTTAAATAACATGACCTTCCACGTTTTTCTGCAAGGAATCGATTTGAGCCTGAGCCCCCACATTTAAAAAAGCTCTGTTACTCCTTTGTGCTGGATCTAAAGGCAAAGCTGCGTTTAAGACTGGTATGTGCTTTGTGGGAGTTTAACATTTAGAAGTTTCAGTGACTGTCGATCATGTTACATGAATTGATTCTCACGTGATGCTCACTGAATTAAGTGGAGAAATTTTGCAGAAAACTTTGAATTAAATTAAAAGACAAAAACACGAAAAGGCTGTTCTTTATGTACCACTATACACATTAGAAGGGAATTTTTTTCAGTTTCTTCTTTTAGTCTACTAAAGCAATGATAGGACATATTAGGAGTGTAATTATGGTTAGAATAAGAAAGAATGAAAAGCGTGTTTTCACACTGATTTTCAGACTGATTTTACAATGTTTGTACTGGTTTTACAAATAAACATTAACATATTGAAATGTTATCGTATTATTGGTGTATGTGTGTGTGTGTGTGTGTGTGTTAATGATTATGTCAAGTAGAACTGACAAGAACTTCTTAATTTGGATGTGCGAGTCGTATTAAAATTAGCAATGTGAAACTAAGCGTGCTAATTAAATCTGATAAAGTGCTGGACATTGGTACAAATGTATTTTCCTGAGTTCACATATGCATTCTAGAAAGATTATGCTGTTTAGGAAACTGAGGTAAGGAGCTTTTTGTGGATTTATGTGGCTTTAAATAGAAGACCAGGGTGTTTGTTGATAAATGGCTGTTGCACAATGATGGTGTTTCGTGGAAGAATATGGTGGAGAATGTTGGTAATTGCTGGCGAATGTCGGTGTGTGGTGGGGAATGATTGTGTCTGATAGAAAACCACAGTGTTTGGTGAAGAACGATGGTGTGTGGCGGAGAATGATGTTGTTTAGTGGAAAATAATGATTTTTGATAAAGTGTGTTAGTGTTTGCTGGGGAAAGTTGCTTTTTTGCTGAAAATGACGGAATTTGTTGGAGAGTGTTGCTGCCCACCTTGCCATGGACTTTCTGATCAGCGCCCTCCAGCAGGTCCTCAGCTCCTTCTCCTGATGCCACCTTCCTCTGAATGTGAGCATTCTGTTCCCTTAAGGCAACGATCTGTACAAAGAGACAAAGAGAGAATGAGATACAGACAAAAAAAAAAAGTAAAAGAAAGAAAAAGATGTTAAGAAACAGAGACAGTTGTGAGAAAGAGAGACAAAGAGAGTGTCAGGAAAAAAGAAAAGATTGTCATTACTATAATACTGTATAAGTATTATAGTAATGTATAAGTATTATAGTACATTTAATACATTTAATTAAAGCATTAACTAAATACTGTAGAATTATTATAGCATAACGACATGATTGTTGTTTACAGTTTTCTTTTATAGAAATAAGAAATAAGAAACAACAAACATTTTTTGCATGTTACTTTTGTGAGGGTGCAAAGTGCAGATTTGAACCTGCAGGTACAGAATCACATGGAAATCCTTACATAACTAACTAACTAATAATTACATAACATTTACACAGTTAATAAATCAAGTAGTGGCTGTAGGTTTCTAGTGTTTAACACCAGATTGCTGGTGAACCTACTACAAAAAAAAAACCAAACAAACAAAAAATAAAAACACCTGCCTTCCATTCCAGCAAAGCTTTGGGTTTTCCCTTTACACCCACTGAGGAAAACAGCTTATGTTGCATGTCAGACACACACTGCTGCTGCTACTGCTGACTGAACGCATGCAGGCATTTGAGTGATTACAGTAATTATGCAGTTTTGTGAAGCCTCTATCACCTGCAGCCCGGCAGTAACAGCCCTGTGGCCATCGGCTACACACACTGACTGTAATTAAGAGTTTGGGGATGACAGTGACACGTTATTATCCTTTTCAGCCTGAGAAAAGCAGGCCAATCGCTATAATCACAAAGAAAAAGAAACAGATCTGCCCAGTTTCTGGTACGTGTGTGTGTGTTTTGTAGTAAGTAGGTGTGTTTTGTAGTTGAATGCTAGTTGTGCTGTTTTCCTTGAAAGACATTCAGTCAGAAACCTTGTTGACCACAATTACTGAATTTTAAAGAAGTTTGTCATGAGTTTACACTCAGAATGAACTGCATTTCCCTCCGTGCTTCATATTAAACCTGACTGCAGAGGTTGTAGAGACTGGGGGGAACACCAAACTAGTAATTCAGCAGGTTCTTCAGAAATAACAGCTGAGTGGAAGAAAGAGAAACTCCATAAATCAACATCAGAGAGAGAGAGAGAGAGAGAGTGAGAGAGAGGGAGAGAGAGAGAGAGAGAGCGAGAGAGAGAGAGAGAGGGGTAGAGAGAGAGAGAGAGAGACAGAGAATGAGGGAGAAATAGACAAACAAAAGTGCTGTATTGGCTAACACACTTTTCTTTCTTTTCCAGCATAAATTCATCAAATGCGCAGAGAAAACTGAAATAAAATTTTTATAAAAACACCTGGAGATTAAAAAAAGGACAAATATTTGCCTTAAAATTGGAAAATTCAAATAAAAAAATCATTAAGCCAATCTCTTCTACTCAAACTTTTTCCTTATATGGCACAGATACAAAACAGTACAATTAGACATTTAAAGGGAGCTTATCCTGCCATTGTATTGTACTTTATTCTCCACTTATGACATAATATTCCTAATTCATTTTAACATGAACATTTTCTGCCCTCGTTTTATGCTTCAGAAAAAGCTCTTTTGGTATCTCTGCCTTTAAGACTGATATCTCTGTTCTGATTGGTGGCCCTATGTTGTGCTTCTTTCAAGAAGCAACCCAGACTGAAACACCTATTTTAACTTCAACATGTAAGGGTGGGGTTAAAATGCTGTAGGTGTAACAGTAGCACGGACATAAATTTAGGGCGGAAATTTGTAAATGTGTTGTTTTTTGTGAGAAACTGTACATTCAAAATTAGTTATTTTTGCAGGTTAGTTTCCATATATGGACTGCAAGGACTGGGGAAAAAACAATACATTTGGAAACTTTAACATTGTTTACGTACAATATCAATTTTTTTTATCTTTAGAGGAAAGTTCAGGTCCACATTATATGAGCCCTTTAAAACCAAAAGATTCTTGTGAAGACTTTAAAGTCTTAAGATTGGAATCAAAACAAATTCACCCTGCTTTTAAAACGTAAGAGTCCTCCACATGGACGGGTCGATTGTAATCACGTAGGATTTACTGAAAACTAATTATGAGTATGTGATTCTAGAATCCTTGGGTTTGCTTCTGAAACTCTTACCAATTCTAGAATCCTTGCTGGCTTCTAGAATTCTTTGTGTCGCTCTAGAATCCATACTGCCCTAGAATTGCTATAGACTTAGAATGCTTGCAAATGTTCTAGCAGTATTACTGTAGTTCTAAAACTACTTAAACCTCTAAAAAATGGGATGGGATTCATTGGTGAGGCACTAAAATATTTGCTAATCTTACCATCATGCCATCATTCCTACTGTGACTGTAGATGGACAGCAGTGGACTAGTGAGCACTGCCCCAGGCACTGCACACACACACACACACACACACACACACACACACACACACACACACACACACACACACACACACACACAC
>JBBJLS010126118.1:0-17241 GCA_037577275.1 Bryconaethiops microstoma | reverse complement strand
CACACACGCACACACACACACACACACACACACACACACACACACACACACACACACACACACACACACACACACGCTAAAAAGAGCACTATTTCTACTACTTCTACTATAATAATAATAATAATAATAGTCATCATCATCGTCATCACCATCATCATCATCATCATCATCATCATGCTAAACTTAGCATTCTACAATACAAAGCTACATACATTTTGTCCAATAGAGGGCAGGGAACCAAAATTTCAAACTGAAGTGTGTTACACTTTGCATACTGGTGTTTCCAAAATTTGAAATCTATAGCAAAACTACATTATACTGGGACTCATTTTTTATACCTCTTGAGTGAGTATGGCTGCATGATTATATTGCTACATTACTTCTAGAATTGCATCAAAAATAACAGTTGGGTCATTCTGGCTTAACTCAACAAATGGTCCATGCTCAGTGTTACATGTCTTTTTCTCAGGCATAAATTTAGTAGCCATAATAGGACTTTGTCTAACACAAAGTTCCTAAGTGATCACTGTAGGATGAGTGAAATTTCCAGGTGCTAAAATCTTGATAAAACTTGATAGTGGTCAGTATGCTTGGCTATAAAAGACCTGCCTAGTTGTGGAGAAGTGAAACATCTCTGTGCTGTAATGACTATTTTCCAACAGAATTTTCTTAACTTTCATCTTCTGCCACCCCGTCCTTGTTCTCATGGGGATTTGGAAGACACATAGAAGGAATTAGCTAGAGAAAGAGATGGCAAGAAAGAAAGGGAAACGAAGTAAGCCCAAGAGAGAAAAGAAACCCTAAAAGAAAACCAAAACAAAACTAAATTGTGAAATGTGATTGCGTTGTTTGAGTTTAAAACAAAAATCGACATGTAGCGTGGATTTGAACCACTGCCTCTTTTGATTTCCTTCATTCCGTGTCCGGCTTTTTACCGCTGAACCACTGAGGGGGCCTTAATTCACTGTATCTTACCAAGCCATTTATGATTAGGGATAGCTGAAAATAGGTGGAGTGAAACGCTCTCTTCTGAAAATGGGAGGGAAAAGCACATGTAGCCAAGTTCTGATGCAATCACACTGCTGTTTCTTGTTATTCTTTTTATAGCCAAAATAGGCGCTGCTTCTCCTCGGAACTTGTGCTGAATTTTGGAACTGCTCCAGCATCAAAACGTCCATTAATATCTCTAGTAGTGCACTTGTGTAAAACTTTCTGATCAGTTGATCAGGGGCCGAGCATTGATCATTTAAAAACTTGTATAGAGACCTTTGAAACATATTGGGAGAGAGCCCCCTTTAAAACCTTTAAAAACCAAACATCAAAAAAGAAACACAAGAGAAAACACAAAGCACGCTCATAAAACAGACTTCTTTACACTAAACGTCTTGTCAGCTATATCAAAAAAGATGTGCGTGACTGTTTGTTGATGTTTAGTTAAAAATAATTAGCCCAGGAATGTTGCTATGTGCTCAGTCGTTCCCATTAATGAGCAGTATTTTTTTTGTCTCCAAACACTGGTTTTACAGCAACCACGCAATCACACTTCACATTTTTGCGCACAGTGGCACACATCTTTAATTAAGCCACAACAAACAGTGAGACACTTTTTTAACCAACTTGAGCTTTAGTGTTGATGTCTGTTTAAGAGTCTACTGTGTGTTTTGCTCAGTAAGACTTTATGGCCTTCATTGCGTCACATACTCTCCTTCTGACACACATTTTTAAGGCAACTCGACTGATTGTGTATTGTTTAAAAAATAATTTAACGATGTACAAGTACAACACTGGATATTACCTAAAATTTTGACATTGGAACCATGCTCATATTTTGAAATTTCTAAGAGGAGAAAAAAAAATGGATGGAATACAAATTAATTAGCTATATTAATAATCAAAAATCTTAAGAACAACAATGAGAAAATGCAAAGCGTGATTGCGTGGTTGATTTAAAATTGTGTTTGGAGACACGCAAAAATTTGTTTCATGGGAAAAAAAAAAGTTTGCGTTCGTTCTCAATACAGAGGTCTTCCAATTCAGAGTCTGGTGATTTAGCATTGTGCCACTGCAGGAGGCAGGAATTCCATGGCTCTTACCAAGCCATTTGTGAATTAGGACACATAGCATCATTCACAAGCTGATTATTTTTAATTAAACCACAACAAACAGTGAGACACTTTAATAACCAGCTTTAGTTAAGTCTACTTTATGAGTCTGCTGTGTGTTCTGCTATGCGTTTGTTTCTTATTCTTTTTTTTTTTTGTCCAATTGTGGCCACCTTACCTGTGACTTAAAAGACTCTTTTTCTGAAACTCATTTTAAAGGGGACTCAACTGTCCTCTAGCTCTCAAATATTATAGAGGCGAATCAACCGCAACAATCAATTTTGTAAATAGACGGTTCTCGGCCCCAGACCATCTGATCGATTAGCTGTGTACATGGGGACTGAAAGGGATATTAATGGACTTTTGACATCGGAATGGTTCCAAAAATCCACAAGAGCTTGCACGAGAAGTAGTACCTTTTTTGGATATTAAAAGTTAAAAATTTTTTTTAAATGCTTCCACACTCACACTAATAAGTGGAAATTAAGAGAAAAGATGAGAAACCATTACCATTAGATACTGCCGTGCGAGGCAGACAGAGTCAATGGAGCCTTGGATGTAGACTGTGGATTTTTTCTGGGGGCAATTCGGGTCAGGGAAGTGCACCTGAGCACCGGTACGCTGCATGATGTGTTTGATGTTGCTGCCATTGCGGCCCATCATGGAGAGATGGTGCTGGGGTGCAACGTCCAGCTGTGTGCTAACAGTGATGGTACTGGACAAGCTTCCAGCTAAATGCTCCAGCAACACGGCAGTGCCCCGCTGCAAAATATACACAAAATCATGCCTCTAGGTCAGTAACACTGATTTTAGAGAAAGTTTTGCTCAAAAATAAATGCACTCTGTAATGCATTGTAATGTTCATAGGATACAAATGATTGTTCATGACTACAGGAAGTAGTGGGGATGATTTGGCTGTTTTTGTCTGATTAAACCACAAAAGAAGAAAACACAGACGGGACAATTGCGCCGTGAAAGGTCAAACTGAGAAGAGATAACAGATCTAATAACTGCTTACAGAAATCATTAGATGTATCTTTGGCTGTTACACGGACTAATAGCTCATGTTAGCCTGGGAACAGGCAGTCAAAAGCTTGCCTTGGACCTCCTTGGGCCATGACACAGAAAACTGTCTACAAGTAATTGGAACCTTGAACTTTCTAGATAGTCAAGGTTCCAATAGCTTCCCGTCCTGGCTCTCAATGGATAGCAGGCATAGATGGTGGCCCGCAAGGGTTGGATCTAGTCCCTCTAATGCCAGGTTTTAGCAGGCAGGATCCTGAGAAGTAGAGCATGCTGCAGGCCAAACAAACCAGCTCCATGCAAATCACACCACCACCAGCTTCGTACACCCACAAAGCCTGCACACATTCCCCCACATGCAGCATAGCAGGCAGAGGGGGCTGAGACGAGTTTAAGTGGATTTCCCTGGATAAGCTGTAAAAACTGCAGTGTACAACAGACATTTTCTATACAGGCTTGAGACTATGTCAGAATTTATGGTTTGTGAATGCAACTGTAATTATTTGTTTAAAAAGAGTTTGGGATTAGTTGCACATTAGGCACATTAGCTATGGGAGCCTCCATAGCTCCTTTAACGAGAGCATCACAGGAGTGGTTAGTGCAGCAAGTTGTGTTGTAAATGTTTCAAAATGTGTGAGTAATACCAACTTTCACAGCTGCAACATTGTTCTGTAATCCCCTCACGACCCCTGTAGCACCATAAAGCCTAGAGCGCTGCTTGAAGGCCACAGAGATGTTATAGGTTTGAGAGATGTGCTGGATGGCTGGAGTGCCTGGGTCAGGGTTCAGCTGCACTATGACTGGCAGCTCAAACATTAGCACCAGGGGGAGCAGCGCCTGAAGAAAAAAAAACAACAAAACCTTATGAGTTGGCTTGCAGTGATTCACTCAAATCTTCTATTCAGATAACAGAATAACAGACAAAACAAAAGAGATGGTTGTTGACTTCAAGAGAACATGCTGTGATCACCCTCCACTGAAAATCAATGACTCCTCAGTGGAGATTGTCCAGAGCAACAAGTTCCTTGGTGTTCACACTGCAGAGAACCTCAGGTGGACCCTCAACAGCTTCATTGCCAAGAAGGCCCAGCAGTGCCTCTGCTGTCTGTGGAGATTGAGGACAACACACCTCCTCGCCCCCAATTTTTACTACATTCTACTGAGGGACTCTGTAGCCGCATCCGGGTGTGGTAAGGAAATTGTGCCGATCACAAAACCCAACAGAGGATGGAAAGGACTGTTGAAAATATAATTGGGATCTCTCTCACCCCTCTGTTGCCGACATTCACACCACACATTGCATTCGCAAAGCCACTAGCTTTTCCCACATACCTCTCCCACACACTCTTTCCTCTCCTCACATCTGGCAGGTTTCGCAGCATCCAGACCTTTACTACCAAGATGGGGAACAGTTTCTTCCCCAATGCTATCAGACTCCTAAATCAGAACTGAAAAACAATTTTACACACACTGAGCAGAAATGGTTTCTTTCTCACAATTGCACAGCATACACATACAATACTGTTCTGCCACATACAAAGAAAACTTACTCCCCATACATCACTGTAAATGCCCTGTCCGTACATTTTTTAAAAATTCTGTTGCTGGAATTTGCTATTTTTGCATAATTATGAATTACTGTCCACCTCAATCTTTGCACTTCTTTGCAAACTTAACAATTCTGTTTGTACTGTTGCTCTAGTGTTTTTTGCACTCTCTCTTTAGTCCTGTCCTGTCTTCACTTGCGCAGTCTTGTTATTTGTGTTGCACCATGGTCCTGGACGAATAATGTTTCATTTCACTGTGTAATGACAATAAACATCTACTTGACTTGACTTGATATCTGCTGTGTGGAAGTTGTAGGTAGAGGGACCCAAGGCCAGTATAAAGAAGAACCAACCTGACAGCATCATTTTGGATGCAAGGCTGGCTAATGAATGTACATTGGTTAAAATTGCCCAAAACCACAGGGTTTGGGCAGAGGCCACTGAGGGTGAGCATTCGAAAACATAAAAACTGACCTTTGCTGAATCCCTGGGATCTGGGACATACATGAAGGAAGATTCCGGAGAGGCACGTTTCAGAACAAATGCATAACAGGCAAAAACATCAATCTGAATTACAAACCCTCCTCTAAGCCCTGGAAAGAGTGCTTTACTAAACTGAAATGGTAAACAAGAGTGCCTAGCCAAGCAAAAAAAAAAAACAAACAAAAAAAAATGAAAGAAAGAAAGGTTCGAATCCTACATTCAGCATACCACCACTGGGTTCCTGAACAAGACCCTTAACCCAGGGAGACTGTCCCCGATTGTTAGGGAATGGAAGTCGCTTTGGATAAAAGCATCTGCTAAATGCCTTAAATGTAAAGGGGAGCAAAATGAAAGAAATTTTGAGTCCCTTTAGATGTGGAAAAGGAAGGAACTCCACTTGAGACAGGGAGAGGCTTCCATCAAGCTTAGGAGAAACACACAGCCAGATAGCAGTCAAGGATGAACCATTCAATTTTAAGAATTCCTATAGCTTCAATTAGTTTGGTTTTTTGAATCACAATCCAAGCTCTAGTCTACCACAAACCTGATGCATTGGGAGGAATCTTCAGTCATACTGCACTGCTGTAAGTTTGTTTTGTTTTTGCTAATAATTTTTTTAATCACATTTGGATTGCTGAACTCACAGCAGGAGGAGGTGTGATCTACATGTCTGAGCCTGACTTTAACACAGCAGAATTAATAAGTAAAGTAAGTGGCCCTCATAGTCACGTGTGAACACACCACAGCACAGCACACAGTGTGAACAATGTAAAATTCTTTCTCTGCATTTAACCCATTCACCCGAGTAAAGCAGTGGGCAGCCAGTGAAGTTGCCCCCAGGGAGCAGTGTGTTGGGACAGTACCTTGCTCAAGGGTACCTTAGTGGCACCACTGACAGTCCTGAGATACAAACCCACATCATAATTGCTATGCATTTGGTTTTCTGCATGTTTGCTTAGCCAACACTGTTAACAAGGGGCTTAACAATGTGTTTTGGCTCATAGTTAATAATAAAATCTGCTCCAGAAAAAATGCCAATTTTTAAACAGCTGTCTCTTGCTGCAGCATCAAGCATTGAGGAGATGGCTGAACTGTCTGGATACACAAAAGCAATGTCTGAGACACATGCTTTGTGTGAATTTTTGCTGGGTAGATGAGAACAATACACATCTGACAATGTATTGTTTCTGATTTCTGATAAGATGCAATAGACACTGTTAAGCTGCAATAAAAACTGTTCTTTCATATAAAAGAAAACAAAAAATACTATGCAAAACTACGAATACAAAAGATTTGTTTTCAATATCTCACATACTGTACTGCAATAAATCCACTAAATAGGGTCTACTGATAATATCAGTTTCAGATAATACCCTGGTGTGTTCAGAAAAGCATGCTTAAACAGACTATGATGTAGTATTGTCATCAGCAGCTGTGTATAAGTACATTAAGATCATGTCCGGATGCTTTCTACTAAATAAATTGGCTCTAGCTTGCCTCATCCATGGCTGACCAAGACCATTCGAAGACTGTGCATCGATCTCAGAGCTGAAGGGGGAAAAGTCTTGCATAAATCTAACAACCCAGCTGAATATCAGTCACTCCTGTCCTCCTTCTCACCCAGCATCACTGATGCCAAAGCCACATTCTAAAACAACAAACTTAACAGCATCACAGATGTTCAAAACCTCTACCTGTTCTCCCTCATCCCCCACCTACACCAGACATAAACCTTTAAGCAAGATTCAAGATTCAATATTCAAGAATCTTAGTCACACACAGTTGCAAAAAAATAAAAATTCCAAAATAGATGACCTAGTCTTAAGATTACTTAAAGAGAGATAGGAAAAAAGATAATAAGAAATATTATAATAAGAAATAATAAGACTAAAAATTAAATAAGAAAAATATTCTGCGTAATAAAAGAAATATATAGAGAGAGAATAAAAAAACTGCATGAGTGAGGTAGATAAGAAGTGGAATTACCACATAGCGCAAATGTACATCTGAAACGAGCATATTGTGCGAATCTGAATGTATACTGTACATGTGCAATGGTACTTATATGCATGATCAAGTGCAGGGTGCCATATTTTGATGATGATTAAGGCACATAAACAGATGTGTATAGATATGAAATATAGAATATACAATATATATATTTATTGTCTGAGGATTTATGTACAGTTTACTAGCTGTGGTGGCATGTCCTGGTTGAGAAGTCTTACAGTTTGAGGATAGAAGCTCCTCCTGAGTCTCTCTGTTCTGGCCGTAAGACTCCTGAAATGTTTGCCTGAGTTAAGCAGGTGAAACAGACAGCTACTGGGGAGGAATGAGTCTCTAACGATCCTGATTGCTCAGGTCCTGCATCTGCTGGTATAGATGTCCTGCAGAGACAGCAGAGCTCATCTACTGCAGCATTCTGCAGCCTGAGCCACTCTTTGTAGTGCCTTAATGTCCTGGACACAGCTGTTCCCAAACCAGCAGGTGATGTTCTGTGTAAAGACACCTTCTACAGCACCAGAGTAAAAAGCCTTCAGGATCACAGGAGAGACTCCAAATTTTCTCAGCTGTCTTGGGTGTAGAGATGCTACCTTGCCTTCTTGGACAGGGCTTGAATGTGAACAATCCATGTTAGATCCTCAGAGATGTGAACACCAAGGTACTTGAAGCAGCTCACCCTCTCCACTGCAGTCCCCTTGATGTCGAGGGGGGGTATATGATCGCTGCTGACTCCTGCTGAAGTCCATCAACAACTCCTTGGTCTTGCTGATGTTCAGTTGGAGGTAGTTCTCCTGGCACCACAATGTCAGGTTCTCCACCTCCTCTCTGTAAGCAGTCTCGCTGTTGTTGGAGATGAAGCCCAGCATGACTGTGTCGTCTGCGAACTTGACGATCGAGTTGCAGCTGTGTGCGGCCACGCAGTCATGTGTGTAGAGGGTGTAAAGCAGAGGGCTGAGGACACATCCTTGAGGCGCTCCTATGTTGAGAGTGTGATGTTCTTGCACAGTACTTATGATTTTTGTTGTCCACACAGCTGAGGGTGGAGTGCAGAACATGGGAGATGGTGTCTTCCGTTGATCTGTTTATGTGGTAGGCGAACTGAAGTGGGTCCATGAAGCTGGAGATGGAGGATGTGATGTGCTCTTCGAAAAGTCTTCGAAATTTGCTCGTTTCTTCAGTCTGTTTCGGACTCCACCACGGGTCCCGCTGTGTTTCCGCTGGGTCGCAAAAAGGTGTTCCACCCTTTAGACAGTTCCTACAATCATCAAGCAGCACTCACAGAGAAGAGAAGCTTCCCAAGAAGTGACGGTGCATTGATCCAATAACTGCCATCTTAGAGGAAGCGGAGCTTCTCTTGCAGGCTTAGAGCAGCCGCCACTGATTGAGGTGGTGATGAAACAATTTACTATCAAGTCAAATTGCGCTTACTACCTTTTACTACCTTTCAAGGGCCTTATTTTGGGCTGATTTCATTTACTTCCTTTTACTACCTTTTACTATATATTGCAAAATCATAAGAGTATTGCGACTGTAGCTAACACGAGGAAAACAGACAATCCTGGAGGTTCCAGAATAGGCATTAAAATGAAAACTAGCACCATGTGTGGGAGCCAAAGGGGCCGCTGCGTCCATGCAGGCCACCATCTTGGAAAGGCCACACAATCGTGCCAATGATCATTTCTGTGATATTGCCCAGCTCTAGGAAAAAGTGTAACTCTTCTCACAATAGTACGATTTTTTTTTACCTTTGCGGATAATGAATACTAACTTTTTTTTCCTCCGTACGCACTTATAAATGAGTCCCGAGCCGGCATTTTGCCCCGTAGCTCGGCCGGAGAACAACCTAGCGCCGCAAAATTTTACATGGACCCTCAGCTTCCCCCAGACATATCAAACGTGGCCGGTGGTGAAGCTCTCCTCCCCGCAGAACCGGCTCGTCGGTCCCGTGAGCGCGTTGGTCCCGCAAGCACCCAGCCACGCCAAACCTGACATGCCGGTGGATCTCCGTGAGACCTTTCCAACAAGCCCCTGTTTGCCCACCTAGCTCATGGGGATCTGGAGTTATTAGCCCAAATCATCCCCGTTCCCAAGAAATCATCTGTGACCTGCCTGAATGACTACCGTCCTGCAGCCCTCACACCTGTCATGCTGAAGTGCTTCGAGACGTTAGTCATGAACCACATCAAATCTGCCCTTCCCAGCTAAGTGGACCCCCTTCGGTTTGCTTATCACCCCAACCAGTTCACAGACAACACTATATCCACTGCACTACACCTGCCACTCAACCACCTGGACAAGAGAAACACCCTTGTCAGGAGGCTGTTCATTGACTTCAGTTCAGCATTCAATACCATTATCCCACAGAGACTTTCCACCAAGCTGAGCAGGCTGGGCCTCAACACCCCCCTGGAAAACTGGATTTTTAACTTTCTTACTGGAAGGCCTCAGTCAGTCTGTATTGGCACCAACATCTCCAGCACTATCACCCTGAGCACAGGAGCACCGCAGGGCTATGTCCTCAGCCCTCTGTTCTTCCCCACCAATCTTCACCACATTCTATAGGAGCACCATCGAAAGTCTCTGCTCCTGTTGCATCACTGCCTGGTATGGCAACTGTGCTGTCTCGGACTGGAGCACACTGCAGTGGATAGTGAGAGCAGCTGAGAAGGTTATTGGTGTGCCCATGCCCCCCCGAAGGGACTCTTCTCCCTTCTACCGTTTGGCAAACGGAATCGAAGCTTCCATTCTGGTTTTGCACGGCTGTGCCAACAGCTTCATACCACAGGCCCTGAACGCCCACAAACGCACACAAATGTCTAGTTCCTCGTTGCCCAGCACATTTTAACTACCTCACTTTATACTATCAACTACCACACTTTACGCTATTCATACCGCTTAAAATGTCTGTACTTTGTTTTATACTGTGTTACACTACATTCTAGACTCTCAATTAGCACCTGCACTCTACTGTAACCTTGTTTACTGCCAGTACAGGCACCCTAACAAACAGTTACCGTTATAATTCTACACATATTCATTGAGGTTTTTCTATACTGCTAACTGTGAAATAAGAGTAAGAATATGGTTCCAGTGCAACATATGCTCATGTGCAATAACATGTATATATAGTGCAATATTTTCATTTCTGGTAAACTAAGTTTCACATCCCACTCACATTACTGTTACACTGCTACATTGTCTATTTGTTGTCTATTTATTGTAGTGTTCTGTTGTCCCTGGAACTCTGTTTAATGCTGCTAACTGCCATCTGTGCACTAATCATACCTATAGTGCAATACTCATCACCCCCAAAGGTTTACGTAATGTCCACGTTTGCTGTCTATTTATTGTCTGTCTGTTGTCCTCTGTTGAATGTTGTATGTTGCTGTATTTTGCACTGTGGTCCATGGGGACATGTTGTCTCATCCCACTTTGTACGTGTACACAGCTGCTGATGACAATAAAGTAACCTTGAACCTTATAAGATTCATCAAAGCAGCCCACTGCTGTTTTTTCCAGTTTCTTCTCAATTAAATTCCACCCACTGGCTAGAACTCTCATTCATACAGTACCAACGTTCTCTAGCACATCTGGCTACGGATGCCTGTCGCATCACAGGTGATCAAACTCAACCTCCATTTTATGGGGGCAACACTTACACAGTAGTGCCACTCAATAAGAAGCCCACCTTTGATTTGATCAGAACCTTTTCTAACAAGCTGGAAGATGTTCCATATATGCTAAAAACCGGCAGATGACTACCTGCTGTGTAAGCATTTAAAAATATGTTAAATTTGGAAATATCATACACTGGAATCAACCTTCTAAGCATTTAAGCATACACAATTTTGTAAAGCATACACATGACCCTTCAACATACACTGACTAGCAATCACATTAAAGTCACTGACAGGTGAAGTGAATAATATTGATTATTTAGTTACACTGGCATCTGTCAAGGGATGGGAGCATGTAAACAGTCACTTCAGGGCAAATTGTGATAGCAAGAAAACTGGGTCCAAAATGGCAGAGCGTAATGGGGTTCCTCCAAAACAAGTGTAGCCCAAGGAAGGACACTGGTTAACTGGTGACAGTCATTCACACCCAAGGCTCAATGATGCTCAAAGGGAACAAAGGCCAGCATGTCTGAACAGTTCCCATAAAACAAAATGCATAAGTTAATGTTGGCTATGGTAGAAAGTTGTCAGAACACAGAGGCAGCTGAGTGGTCAGAAGGCTGTGAAAGTGAAGTGAAACTGACCACTCTGTCATACATGAACATACCACACCACACATTGTGAACAGCACAAAATTCTTCCTCTGCATTTAACCCACACACCAATGAAGCTGCAGGCAACCAGCAACACAGCACCTGGGGAGCAGTGTGTGGGGACGGTACTTTGCTCAAGGGTACCTCAGAGGTGCTTAGTAGTCTTGGGAATCAAACCCACAACTTCCTGATCGCAAGGCAAACACCCTAACCACTAGGCTATCAGGCTATCAGCTGCCCCAATTCTGAACATCAGAAGTGAATCTTGGAGCTATGGAAGAAGGTGGACTGGCCTGATGAATCACTTTTTCCCCCATGTAGACAGTGGGGTGATGGCAGCAGGGTGCACTATGGGAATTAGGCAAGCCAGCAGACACAGTGTGAGGCTCTGGCCAATGTGCTGCTGAATGATTTGAGGAGCATGACAGAGTTCAAGGTGCTGACTTGGCCTTCAATTTCCCCAGATCTCAATCTGATCAAGCATCTCGAGGCCCCATGTGGAGCCCATGCCTCCATGGGTCAGAGTGGTTTTCATGGCACAAGTGGGACCTACACAATATTAGGCAGATGGTTTTAATGGTATGGCTGGCAGGTGTACATTTTGACTGGAATTATATTTTTACAACAAGCTCTGCACCAAATGGTTTCAGTACCTGTACAATAATGGTACATCCAGCAGAGGGCAGGATTTACAATCTCCAAATGGATTGGAAGTGGAAACTTTTTTCCCTTTTGCCATAGAGGAATGTCACTATGCCACATTATCATGGTGACAGACATGCTGGAAAATACATTTGTGCAGCAAAACAAAAAAGTACAACTGGTTGTCATTGATTATAATAATGGTCAGTAATAGATGCACACTTTTAGTCAATGTAAAATACTTTCGTCTGCACTCTACTGCTATGTAAATGGCTTCTCTAGCCACATATATTTATTCATTGTATTTTTTAAATAATAAAATTTAATAATAAAATAAGTACGAAATGTACTGAAACAATCAAACTGTGCACAATGCACAACACTGTTTCTTAAACAGTTGTAAGAGAATCAAACTGTTGAGATAAGAGATTTACACCCATAGTAATTTATGGTTAACACCTCTGCACCTGATAACCTACCCAGGATAAACAAGAGCATCCCATCTCTACTTCCCACCATTCATCTTCTGACATCAAGCTTGCAGCCCATCTGAAGCTGGACATCAAGCTGGCTGCCTGTCTGAAGCATTAATAAGTATCTAAAGTATCAAGCTGTGTTCCAACAAAGAGCTTGTCTTAATAAGCATTAGAAAAGCATGTACAGACTGCCATCCATATTTTATTTACCCTGATTCCGGCCCTGGCTGCCTCCACTCCTCCTGGCTGGCCTGCGATGGACACCTACAGACAAGGAGACAAAGATATCACGTTATCAAACAGATGCTAATCCCTCCAGCGGTTAGGCATACACCAAAGTCCACAACAAACCAAAACTCCACAATCAGCTCTGTCTTTTGTTATCTAATGGATGGAGATGGGTGCAACTCAGTACAAATACTATGGCGCATCAGATGTTTGATGAAACTGGATACACAGAGTAAGATATTTAACATTCCTAGCTCGTGTTCTGCTTTAAAGTGCAACATGTGTCGAAATAATCCATTCCATGAAATTACATAAGCAATATGCACTACCAGGAACCTAAAACATTCAGCAGGACGTAATCAGAAGAGTCTGAGGGGACTAACTGGTACGACTCCTTTTTTTATTCTTTCTCCCACTTTATCTGGCTCTTATTTACTTGTCAACAAGTTTTAACCTCTCTCTACCCACTACAGTTGCCTGTGCCATGGACCTTGTAGAGCTGTGACATAGCTCAATATAACATGACCCATGTAATCAACTCCTGAAATGTGTCTCACACTGAATTATTCTTCCGCCATCACCCTCTGAAAAGCTTAAGAATCACACACAGCTTAGCCTCCTATCCTGTTAAATGTCTGGATGACCCTTTTTTAATACACAATGATTTAAGTTGTTATAAAGATTATTTGTGATAAACAATTAATCTGCTACGAAATTAGATTTGTTAAGAGTTAGAGTAGTCTATGAAGCTAAAAAGATAACTGCAGTTAATTTATTAACTGCAATTATATGGCAGTATGTCTCAGTGAAGGACGTAATAGACAAATGCAGTTTCAGCAATGCAGTTTATAAAACATGAAATTTTTTGCGTCCAAAAATGAGTTTTAATGCACTTTAATGTATTTAATTCAGATATTTTACCTTCAAGGAAGCCACAGTACTGTCATTGAAAACTGCAGTATTGTTTGTATGGAACTTTATAAAGTTTATGAAAACATCATACGTCCCAAACCCTGCAATTAATGGAGGTTTTAGTGACTTGTTGCATTTATGCAGAATTCATAATGTGTGTGTGTGTGTGTGTGTATGACGAGTATTTTATATCCACTTTGAAAGTTGCTCAGCCTATTGATTATGTATATTAACAGCTGCCCATGATTATAATGACTTTCAGCAAAACATGCACACTTTTTAGACAATGTAAAATACTTTTGTCTGCACTCTGCTGTGTAACTGGTTTCTCTAGCTACATTTATGTACTCAATGTTTTTTTTAAATAAAATAATTAATATAATTAGGAATTGTACTAAATCAATCAAATTAAACTATGTACAACACTATTTAAAATTACTGCTATCTCCAAATAGAAGTGAGTAAGATTAGATTCCTGCTCTTCTGCTAACCATAAAAGATGCATTTTGTGTTTGTTTCCACATTTGGAGGCAAAGATGCCCATTTATACTGGACTGAATAAGTAATTAATCTGACAAACTCTGGCATGCTTTATTATGTATTTTAAATTGTAAGCCTAAATAAAGAATACAAACATGAGTGGTTATACCTGGTTGCTCTTCTCGGCCTGGTTGTTGCGGTTGGAGTCGGGGAAGTGGATATGGCAGCCTGTGTCCTCCATCACCTTCTTGATGTTATTTCCTCCTTTCCCGATGACATGGGAATGTTCGGTGTGCGAGACGTCCATCTTCAGAGTAACACGATTACTCTGCAAAAAGAGGCACCCCTCACTTGTTGACATGTATATACAGTACAAGCAGACAATATGGACCAAGACCTACACCAATAAACCTATCGCTAAGGCAGTGATACAAATCTACAAGCTCCAGAAGTGAGTCATACTTTCCTATTACAGCTAGTCTTAAGGGAGACTTCTCTGCACTGCATGTTCACTTTAACTGAAGCGGTCCAGTGAAAGAAATTAAAGGGAGTTTAACAAAAAATCAAGAATATTGCAGTTAAAAATAGTAGTTAAATTTAGTCTGTACCTGCAATTACAGATATTACATACTGCAGAATTTGAGATGGGTGATGATTGAGGCCTGCAGTTTGCATAATGCTAACAGATGGGTCATTAGCTGTTACTTTTTAGTAGAGCTAGCTAATATGATATTTATCACTATTGTAAGAAATTATGTCACAATATGGTATTATGAGCACTTAAAAGTACCGAAAAAGTGTATTAATAAAGTTTTTAAAATTTTTTATTTATCATTACATCCTTACTAGTGATGAAGTAGAAAATGGTATGATAAAAAATGTCCTTGGTATATGTCAATTTAGTTAGACTTTTCTCACATTGCCAGTTTTGGATCACACTGGTAATTCAAAATCACATTTTTGCTAGCCTTTACAGAGGCTTTCAAAAGTATTCAACATGCTTGAAAATAATCATAATTTTCTTTATTACTCATTATTTCATTATTATTCTTTATTTTGGTCTCATCTGACCATCTCCCACATCTTAACTTCTTAAAGAATGGCTTCTTTCTTGTGACACTCCTGTAGAGGTGTTATGGACTGCTCCTGAAATTGTGGACCTCTACACCTTCACTTCAGACTCCACTGCAGACTTCTGAAAGTGATGGTTGCATTTTCACCAGTCAACTTCTTGTTCTGATGTTTAGTTTTGAGGGATGGCCTGTTCTAGTATGGGTCAATGTGCTGTGGTGACTCTTAATTTTTCAGATGATGGATCCAACAGTGCTTAAAAGGACATTTGTCTTTGTCTTGATTTTTGCAGTGATTTTCCATCAAAGAAAATGGTCCTTACAAAGGGTTTTTATATCCAGAGACGACCTTGGTTAAGGACTAACAAATAGTACCTAATTATGTTTAATTATAGTAAAAAAAATAAAATAAAATAATAAATAAATAAAATTATAGTTAAAAAAAAAAATGTAACTGATACTTGTCATTTGTAATTGATACTTGTGAGCTTCCAAAGCACTGCGTTGAAAATATACTGGAGGAGTTATCATTATTTTCTGGATTATAAAACATACATACACAATGTTTTGAAGAAAACTGTATGTATGTTTTTAAACCAGAAAATTACAATGACATTCAAGGGGGTTGAATATGTTTGGAAACCACTGTTCGAAGAATAACAATTTTGGAAGTCAGTATACACTATGGTACGTGAGGTTTTTAAGATTGGGATGGACCACATTATAATACGATGTTTGAGGATAGCAGGAACTAGGGTCACACGGCACAAATATAACTTTATTATATAAAGAAATATGAAGGAACATGATAAACAATCAAACAGGTCTAATTATGCTCTCTTTGTAATGAATCAAAATGCAATTGGTCAATATTCTAACAGTATGATGACATAACCAATAAGTTCCAAAGTAAATAGTGTGGCATGCTGTGAGGTAAATTTATCATGAGCAAGACTAAGGCCTAGAATTCGGCAATGGAAGCTCTTCCCAAAACAGAGTCAGTACATAACAGAGGGATGAGCAGACCCAGATGTGATGGTGCTCTTGCTTAGCGACCACACAGGCTGCTCTCCAGAAGTGATGGAATGTTCTGGATCTTGGCCTTCCCCCTGCAAGAGAACATTTGACCAATGAGCAGCTGTGCTCACCCTTCCACCGGCCAATGGAATCTAAGCAGGCATGACTGTGGACTGACTGCAGTGTGCAAGGTCAGTGACTAAGACCTTTCATTTCTGAGTACACCAGCTGGGAATCACAGAATAACAAAATGGCAGCCTCACACTGATGTTTCAAAAGGGCTTAGAGAACAATACTTAGCACAGGAGCACAGGAACAAGCAACAACACTAGAATATCAGTATCGAGTACAACTAAAGAATGTAATTCTAATGAATCTGATGACATTTAAAGCACAGAATAATGTGACCAATAATCTGACGAATAATTCCTTCTTTGAGACACTCAACCATTCACAATGGTGGTCAATGGAACCAGATATCCGCTTTGAAAAGTTCCCTCACAGAAAGTTAAAAGGTTCATGTCGGAGTCAAAAGAATGTAACTGGACCTCAGCAACCACTAGTAACCACTTAGCAACAACTACAGCAGCAATAGCAACCGCGCAATCACACTTTGAATATTCTTGCGCAAATGCAATTTAGTTTTTAATATTAATTTTATAATTTTAAGCTTGTGCTGAATTCTGGAAATGCTCCAATGTCAAAACTGCAGTTGTGTGCTTGTATATAAATTTGTGTTCAATTGATCAGGGACTACTGATTGCTGAAGTTATGGTTGAGAAACCTCTAATACATTGGGAGCGATTGCAAATAGGCAAGTAACTTTTAAAATGTCTGTCAGAGAGAGATTTGGTGACGTCAAACATAACGATGTCGGAGACGGACAAAAATGCGAAAAAACCAAACGCAAACAAATGAACATATATATATATATATATATATATATATATATATATATATATATATATATATACACACACACACACA
>JBBJLS010126109.1:0-17241 GCA_037577275.1 Bryconaethiops microstoma | reverse complement strand
GTATTTAACCCATTCACCAAGTGAAGCAGCGGGCAGCCAGGAACACGGCGCCCGGGGAGCAGTGTGTGGGGATGGTACTTTGCTCAAGGGTACCTCAGTGGTGCCACTGACAGTCCTGGGATTCAAACCCATTACCTTCTGATTGCAGGGGCAACTCCCTAACCACCAGACCACCAAGCAGAGGGATAAACAACCAAGCCACCCAAAATGTATTTTTTTTCCTTCAGACCTATTACGTGAGCGACCACATTTCTATACTATGCAGAGTTTTCTGACGACTTTCCATTTAGAAAGGCTGAAACTTTTTCTGGACATTTTACAGAGTACTGAAAATGCCAGCATTTTTAAAAACATTAAAAAAAGGTTCCTCCTCTGTCTGGCTAAACCTTTCCGCCATAGAGTTTGTCCTTTCATTTGTTGATTAAAAGAAGCATGAAGGAAGTTTGTTAAAGGATACGACATTTATCCATAAACATGTTTTCCAAACATGTTTCATCATTTCTGGTATCGAGAAAGATTTTTGCTAAAGTGGAAATGGCAAGGAAATCCGTGGAAAATGTTTTTTCAACGATATTGCCTACATTGACAGACCTTTTCCGTTAAAACATTTGTCATAAAGATTTGGATGGATCCTACAGAGTGTTGTGCATGAAAGATTATGTACATGATTATAAGGAGTGTAAATCTGTGGTCTCATCATATGATTTCACCATTATTCAATCTGAATGGGTTTCAAAAGATTCAGAATTTTGTTTTAATATTTAAAAATACATAAAATACGTGGCTGCTGGAACCTTGGAGATGAGCAAGCATTTGGCCTACAGCACTCTAAAACTACCTTGACGGATACTCACAATTCTTTGACTGAGTTCAAACTTCCTGTTTAAAAAGCTCCACTCTCCCTACCTGCACAAACCAGTAGAAAGAGAGAATCGAAGCGGAACTCTGGGCCGAAATACAAAACATTAAATTGTTCTTGAAAGTATTTTTTTAGGAAATATTATACTATAGCTGTCAATTTCTGTAGTGCCGATCAATATTATATTGTTTTAGTCAGTCAGTGGCCAAGTTGTCTTTTGGTTCTGCCTGTTCTACTATTATGCTTTAACCAAACCTTTTTAAAAATTTTTACAGAAATATACGTTTTGCACCACCACCCTTGGAGCCACGCCTGATTGCACCGGGCAGCAGGTGGCCTATTGGTTAGGGTGTTGCCCCTGCAATCAGAGGTTGTGGGTTCAAATCCTAACAGCTAGTGTCTTCTTTGAGGTACCTTTGAGCAAGGTACCATCCCCACACTGCTTCCCAGATGCCCCTCGTTGGTGGGAGTCCCCGGCTTCACTCAGTGAATGGTTCAAATGCAGAGAAAGAATTTCACATTGTACACACTGTGTTATGTGGTGTGACTACAAGGGGCCACTTTACTTTAAAATGTGTCTACCTGCCATATAACTCCAGTTCATCCCTTCAACTACCCGTCTATGTTCATTTCTCAATGGCAGAGACGACAGCTTGTCACTTAAGCTCTATTTGCTTTATAAGTTGGAATATCAAGGGGATATAGCACCCAATAAAATGTTGTAGAGTATTTACGCACCTCCGATCATTAAAACCAGATGTTATATTTCTTCAAGAGACACATCTTCAAGTAGGTGAATGCAACAAACTTAAAGATTGGGTCCATCAAATATTTCACTCGAAATATAGTGACAGGTCAAGAGGAGCTGCCATACTAATTAAAAAAGGCGTTCCCTTTAAAGCTTCCACTGTGATACCGGACAACAATGGTAGATTTTTTATAGTGTCACGGAAATTGTTTGATCACCAAATAATATTAGCTAATCTCTACGCCCCAAATTGGGACAATCCAGAATTTTTTTCTAACTTTTTGTCTAAGCTTCTAGACTTTAATTCACATAGGTTAATATGGGGGGGGAGGGTTTAATTGTATACTAGATCCCTCACTGGATAAATCTCACCCTAAACATGACAGTAGAGTTTCTAAATCAGGAGAAATGTTACTGTCTTGTATGCAGTCCTATAAACTCTATGACCAGTGGAGGCATTCTAATCCCACTTCTAAGCAATTTTCTTTCTATTCACCGGTACATTGCTCATATTCTAGAATAGACTTTTATTTAATTGATCATAAAGCAGTCTCCTATGTTACTAATTACCAATATCATTATATTATAAATTCTGATCATTGTCCTATACAATTAGACTTGGCATTTCCAAATAACATTCAGTCACAATGAACTTGGCAGCTTGATCCTATCTTATTAACTCACGATTCATTCATTATAGAGACCTAAAGTTACCAAATGAGTCTACTCCCGATATGTTTAAGGCACGACTATTGCTTCAGACAGAATATGACAGCCTCTCAGTTGAGAAGGCAGAACGACTCCTGCTTAAAACCAAAAAAGCATACTATGAGCATGGTGAGAACCCTAGTAAACTACTTGCACATCAGCTGACACAGGCAGTTGCACACAGAGCAATCTCTTAAATCCGCAATATAATACGTTCAATAACTACGAATCCTAAAAATATTAAGGATCAGTTTAAAATGCACAGCATAAATGATCAATCTCAGATATTTGCTAAAACAACTCAAATTCATTGTTTTTTTAATGATTTAGAAATTCCTAAAATCTCAGCTGAGGACTAAACTTTTATTGATTCCGCAACAACGAATCAAAAAATCATACATGCAAGAAAATCAATGCAGAGTGGTAAAACACCAGGTCCAGATGGCTTCCCTATAGAATTCTATAAGGTTTTTGCTACCAAATTAACACCTTTGTTGGGTCTATTGTTCCAAGAAATGATCACAACTAAGAAGTTGACTGATACCATGTCATAAGCTGTGATATCTGTAATTCCTAAAAAGGACACAGATCCACTTGATTGTGGTTCCTATCGCCCAATGAGCCTTCTATGTTGTGACTACAAAATTCTCACTAAAATCTTGTCCTAACGTCTTGAAAAAGTAATACCCCAAATAATCAACCCTGATCAGACTGGCTTTATACCGGGCAGGCAGTCATTTTATAATGTGCAGAGGCTCCGTAATATCTTGTATTCTGCTCACTCCACCCTACCTCCTGAAGTTATACTATCTCTTGATGCCGAAAAGGCCTTTGACAGGGTGGAGTGCATCTATCTGTTTACAACGTTGGAAAAATTTGGTTTTGGAACATCTTTTATTATATGGGTTAAGATTCTGTATTTTTCTCCAAAGGCCTCGGTTCGTACAAACTTCAATTACTCAGAATACTTCTTGCTACATAGAGGCACAAGACAAGGCTGTTGTCTGTCCCCTTTTTTGTTTAATTTAGCCATTGAACCTTTAGCCATAGCAATAAGACAGTCATCAAAGATTACAGGAATTATTAGGAATTTTAAGATGCATAAAATATCGTTATATGCTGACGACATATTACTGTACTTATCCGACCTACTAAATTCGATTCCATATTTGATACAGACTCTGCAGCAATTTGGGAATTTTTTTAGGGTACAAATGACATTTTTCTAAAAGTTTACTTTTTCCTATAAATAATTTAGCAACTAACATTATAGCATTTTTCCATTTAAATCGGAGTGCTGGTCATTTTCTTACTTGGGAATTGATTTCACAAAAGCATATAAAGACCTCTATGATTATAACTTCAAGGTATTATTGGAACGTACCAAGTCATATTTTAACAGATGGTCATTGCTACCCCTCTCATTAGCGGGTCGAATTAATATAATCAAAATAATAGTATTACCTCGTTTTTCATATGTATTTCAAATGATTCCTGTCCTCTTAACCAAAAGCTGGTTTAAAAATTGAATAGCTATATCACTAAGTGTCCTCTACCTATTAATTTCAACCTTCAAAATGTAAATCCTGTTGTTAAAATGACCGTTAAAATATGGTCTCAATTCAGAAAACATTTTGGTTTCACCCAAGCATGTAAATTTCTTCCACTAATTGATAACCATCTATTCCCACCTTCTCAAATAGACACAGCTTTTAAAGTGTGGCAGAACAACAGCTTATTTTTAATTCAGGATTTGTTTAGGTATGATACTTTTGCTTCATTTGACACACTACAAAATAACCATAATATTCCGAAGACACATTTTTTTCGATATCTGCAGGCCTGTAGCTTTGCCACGAAATACTTTTCTTTCGCCCTTCAGACATCTAAACATGCAATAGATTATATTTTAGAAATAGATCCCTATGCAAAAGGTAGGATTTCAGTGATCTATAACATCATACAGAATATCAATATGCCTTTATGGGATAAAACCAGATCTACCTGGGGACAAGATTTAAATGTTGAAATCAGTGATGGAATCTGGTGACTTATTATGAAACATTTCCTCGATCTGCCTTAGACACAACCTTATGCAATTCAAAGCAGTTCATCGCTTACATTTCACAAAAGAAAGATTGGCTAGAATTTACCCTGGTACTGATGCAGGATGTCCCAGATGTCAATATAGCCCAGCTACAACCGGCCATATGTTTTGGTCTTGTCAGTCTTTAAAAAAATTTTGGGAACAGATTTTTCATTCTTTCTCACATTTATGCAACACTACAATAATGTCCAATCCAAAACAAACAATGCACTGCTTTACAGACGAGGGCTGTTGCCTTCTCTTCTCTGTTGGCACAAAGAATAATTCTTTTAATGCGGAAGTCTTCCAGACCCTCAAACTTTCACTGGGTGAAAGTGGTGCTCTCTACACTGCCGCTCAAAAAGTTGATATATAGCCGAGGCAAATGCAGGCAAAAATTTCATGCAATCTGGTCCCCCTTCATAGAATATGTTGAAAACAATGCTATCAATATGACCGTGTATCGATTCAATTAACGTGATTACTTAAATCAATTTATTATTTTATTTATTTGTATATCCAGAGTTACTGGAGTGGAAGATGTGGAGAAAACGATTAAGCATTGCAGTTTCTGGAAAGAAATTAACTAGGCCATGCATCTTTTTTAGAAACAATTCTCGAGTAAAGATATATGTTTTGGGACATTTCACCTCTTGCTTGGTCAAAAAGATTAAATTATCCAGCAATGTTCCCCAGTGCATCACTTCATGCTCCCAGAACAGCAGTTCATGCTTGCTTCAGTGTTATGTAAGGCCCCAGCTTGCAGAGAAGCTGGCTCTTAGCCCTGTGATGTTCCACCTCTGTACTTCACTGGGTATGGAGTTCCAGAGATCATCCCTTCGTTCTGTAACATGACAAGCTAAATTATCGCAAAGGAGTTCCGTTTCTGTCTTGTTTGAGCACAGTACAGTGTTCCAGGAAAGTTGTGTAAATTTGTGTAAATTTTAGACACACTGATGTGCATCTTTTTCCTCATTCTTAGTTCATTACTTATTGCTAAGTAGTGTAACTGTTGTTCCTGCTGCTTTCAGATTCTCATGCAACTCTTTTTGAATGACTGCAGGCTTCTTTTATCTTCCTTATTAAAGAGCCACAGAGAAATCTTGTGATTATTTGTAATTCCATGAACCATAGCATATTATCGAACAAGTTGTATTGACAGGGAGGTTTATGGTTATGCCTCTGTATCTTTTCCATTCAAGTGTTGTTTAATAATGCTGTCTCTGAAAACTTTATGAAGCTCCTTCACGTTCAACTTCATAATGATTTTTACTAGTTGCAAGAACTCTCGTCATCCAATACCTTCTATGACACCGGGTGCAATTTTCACAAGAGCATTTTTATTTTTGCAGCATTAATTAAATGCATATTCCTTATAGTCATTATGTATTCTCTCTCACTCACTCACATTCTGTAACTGTTTAATCCTTGTTAGGGTTGCAGGTACCCAGAGCCTATCCCAGGGTTAATGGGCGCAAGGCAGGCACTCACCCTGGGCAGGGCGGTAGCGCTCATTATGTATTGAAAAACAAATCTGAATATGCTGTATTGCAGCACTATTTAACTAAAAGTACTGAGTTTATTTTTGACTGCGTACAATACTGCTAATAAAATCAATACTGGTGATAAAGTTTTCAGCACTCAGCATTTCATGTACATCTGAAAGATAAAGAGCACTACTCACCTCCCTGGTCTGTGCTGATGCTAATGGTGGCTATCGATGGGGGAAAAGAGCTCATATGTGAGACTCCACTGACCGCCACAATTTCGAAGGTGTAGTTGCTGGGAACAGCCAAGTCCAGCACAGTCACATAAGGTTCAGTAAGACCTCGAGAATGAGGGACAAAGCGCAGCTCCCCTCCGCACACCTCACACTGCTGAGGGTCTGCACCCCAACGCTTACACACCACGTTGTAAGTCAGGTCTTTGCGTCCACCTGTATCACTGGGTGGAGTCCATTCCAGGTACAGGGCCGTCTCATTTATATTGTAGATCACATGGCGTGGAGGGGATGGTGGTCCTGAAACAATGAGAGACATATAGCTTTTATCTATATTGGGGCTGCCTGTTAAATCATCTTTTACTCATTATCATCATTACCAATATTACTGAACAGACATTGCAAATGTCTGCAATATGCAAATTAACCATATGATTATTTAATGTTTTATTTTGTGCTGGGAGCATCTTCACCAACCACAGATGTTCTCTGATCTGTAGATTTTCAGAATAGGGTGAGATTTGTGCAACATATATGCCTGCTTCAATATTTATGCATGATATAAAGAACATACACGCACACAGTATACGTCAGTATAGTTATAATTTAGACTTTTTTTGCTTTTACCTATTAAATTTAAGGGAACAATACTTTACATTTCATGTGCATGTGTGAGTGCATAGAGTAGGAGTGTAACCATTTCATGATTTACATTTACATTTATGGCATTTGGCCGTTATCCAGACCGACTTACAATTAATAGTTACAGGGCCTTTCCCCCTGGGACTTGAAGTGTTTACAGATTTTTCCATTCAGTATTTTAATGTGGACTTCTATGCTGTAACAGTACATTTCCAAAATCAATAGAAACCATTAATCTGCAGATATATAACTAAAAAAGACAAACTCAAAAATGTGGTTTGCTGAAGTATTCAACCTGCAGTTTCAGCCAAAGAGCACTGCAGACTTCTCAGAGTGACAGTTGGACTGTTAGTAACCTCTCTCTTGTCAACGTCTTGCTCTGATGCTTAGTTTTCAGGGATGCCCTGTTCTTCCAAGGGTCTGGGGGTTGTGACGAACTTTCCACTTTCTGATGATGGATCCAACAGTGTTTAACGAGACATTCAAACTCTTCTATATTTTTTGTAGCCATTTCCTGCCTTGTGTGTTTCAGATATTTTGTTTCTACACATCAGTAGAATGCTGGTTTGTCTTCATTTTTCAGTAATTTTCCAACAAAGGAACTGGCCCCTACAACAGCGGTTTTTTTTATACCCAGAGCAGCAACCTTACCTAAGGACTCAGAAGAAGTGCCTAGTCATTATGGTCAAATATTTGTCACTTTTGTGTCATTTATGAATAATATGTCATTTGTGTAAACCCGGAGCTTGCAAAGCACTGGGGTTTGAATACTTACACAACCAGCATGTTTCATTTTTTCTATTTATGTTTTTAATTTTGGTAGACCAGTAACCTATTATTTTGGCATTGAAAATATACTACAGCAAAAGAGTTCATAACATAAATGTTGTTTGAGGAAAACTGTGCATATGTTTTATAATACAGCAAATTATGATCACTTTCAAGGGTGCTGAATTCTTTTGCAAGCCACTGTAAAAATAAATGTGCAAATGCAAATTGTATTACCAATCACAAATATATTAATGAGATCCTGGTGGTTGTCACGTAATCCCTGGGGAAGGAGGCGCAGGCGCGGATTTCCATTTCTTCCTGATTTTAATTTTTTACAAAACACAAAGACAACCAAGAACCTGAAGATGGAGTAAACCTCAGACAAGAACACTGAACAGTAGAGGTGGGCGGATCGATCCAAATATCGATAATATCGTTACCAACATTGGTATTGATATTGATCGATACCAGCGTAATGAGATCGATACGTTAGTGCCGATTCTTTCAAGTGTCTCTCCAGTCCAGCACGGAGCAGCACACTCTGCTGTTCCTCGCGTCTGTATTGTGATGGTGCAATGTCATGTGACTCAGTAGTGCACACACACACACACACACACACGGAGCAGAGCCCGGAGGAATGGCAGAGAGGAAGAGGAGCGACGCATGGCGATATTTTCAGGCCGAAAATGAAACGGCGAGATGTCTGATTTGTGAAAGTCTGTACAGTAGAAACACTACACATTTCTATAAGCACATGAAAAATAAAAAAGAAAACATCAAGCTACAGAAACGGAGAGAGGAGGAGAGAAATCCCCTGTAGCTCGATGTTTTCTTTCTGTAGCTCGATGTTTTCTTTTTTTCTTTTGAACTCAAGGCTTTAGGTTGTTTTAGTTATTTGCACTTTATTTATTGTATTTTTACTAATTACATTTTTAAATTATTTTTTAGAAGCCTGAAAAAAGTTCACTGAAGGGGAGAAATTTTGTTTTAGTTTTGTATTGTGGTTTGGGGTGATAATTTTGTGTACTTGCTTTATTTAAGAAAAAATGTTTTGTTATTGTTATTATGATTATAAAGTATTTTCTGTTTATAACTGTTTATAACTGGGCAGCCAGTAACACAGCACCCGGGGATCAGTGTGTGGGGACGGTACCTTGCTCAGGGTACCTCAGAAGTACTTAGCAGTCTTGGGAATCTAACCTACAACTTCCTGATCGCAGGGCAACGCCCTAACCACTAGGCCACCATCTGCCCCTTCAGGTCTGAATTGGGTTGAGTTTGTTTGATATATTTGTAATGATCACTAAGCCTCATACCATGGCTACAGCACCATACTGGTTCCAATGAATGAAATGAACAAATAATTTTAAAAAGATTCAATCACTGAATTCACACTCATTCATTTTACTGAACAAGAATCAAGGCAGAAGAATCCCCAAAACTTCCCATCGCTGCTGTGTTGCAGATAGATATTTTTTCCTTCATACTTCTTAATAAAGTCTTCAAATATCACAATTATTGTACTTTGATTTTTAACTTACTTGTGCAGGCCATAGCTGGAGGGTCTTGTTCTGCTCTGAAGTACCCCTTCTTACAGTAGCAGAATGACGAGGCTTTGTCGTAAGTATAGCTGTGAGGAGGGCACTTGGAGCACTTTATACTGCCGGCAAAAGCTTTGAAGAAACCAGGTCTGCAGGCTGTGGAGAGAGAGAAAAAATTGAGTTCTTTAAGTAATTCTGTCCATAATACTCAACAACAGAGACAAATAGGAGGAAATTATTTGGTAATGTATTATTATTATTATTATCTCGTGTATATATCTGCGGGCTAGAACTCCCCAAAATACCACAGACAAAGTCATATATATAAATTTTGATTACATTTTATTTACCTTTATATCTACAAAGATTATAATTCCTTTTTTTATCAATTTGAATGTCTGCTATGACTCAAGCAAATAAAACGTTGAAACAAAAACTGAAAGCTAACACAATGAGCAGGCTTCTGATCATTTTGTGTGATCACCGCAAACACCAGCATTTACATTTACGGCATTTAGCAGATGCTTTTATCCAAAGCGACTTCCATTCCATTCCCTAACTACAGGGGACAGTCTCCCTGGTTAAGGGTTTTGCTCAGGAACCCAGTGGTGGTGAGCTGGAGGTAGGATTCGAACCCACGACCTCTTGGTCTAGAGGCAAGTATCCTACCACTAGGCCACTACCACCCCAGCATTCAAGATTGGAATCAGTTTTCACATGAATCATATGTCATTCTATTCATATGTCAATATATTTTATATGTTCAATCGGTATGTATATGAATTTAGATTTTTTTAAATACAGATTTTATGTATAATAAATTATTATTTTCTCTATAAAGTTCCTAAATTGACAATTTACTATGATTATCAGTTTATAGGAACGATCTTTCTCAAGGTGTAATTGTCCCTGTTTAAAATATATAGCACAATATGGATATCCTTCTGAGCTCCCACAGTTCTCATAAACGAAGCAGGTAGATTAATAGGAAAAGTCACAGGAAATGTGATCAGTTGGACATGTACAATAGACACACATACAAACACACACAATGCATGTTATGTTCTAAGTGAATGGATGAGACCTCATCCAGCAGCTCAAGGTTATACTGGAATGCCCCAGATGTACAGGTATCCTGTAGTCTTGAGCTAGCCATTTTAACACACCCGGGAGGAATTAATAAAATCAGTGGACCTTGAGCGACCCCATATCATCTATATTCATAAAGCAGGGAATGATCACTATCTGGCACTGTTTGTGTTTTCCAGTGGCTATTGCTGTAGAGGCTGATGAGGACATCACATTGTATTTCGTCATAAGCCTCCACACAAGCTCTTTTCTCTGTTCGAAGATGAGTTTTCAAAGTCCTTGGCAGGAGTGTAATAACACAAAACTCAAACCCCAATCAATTTTTTCAATGCTTTTTTCCTTGCAGCAAAAATGAGGAGTGTCTGAAAATGCCATTCTTGTTCATATGGTATTATTCATATATTAATATTTTGTAACATCCTGCCCTGCACTGGCCTTGTCTTAGCTTCGTTTCTTATTTTCTCCCTCATATCTCTGACCACGCGTTTATGTTTTTGCTCCAATTTCCCTGCCCTGCCTTTACTCTGCCCTTCATGTCTTGTTCATTCTTCATTTTAGGTTCCCTTTTAGTCTTATTAATTAAAGTTTAAGTTTTGTTTTGTTGTTAAATTCTTCTGTTTTACATAGATTATAATAAACCACCTTGCACATGCATCCTGCCTCCTTCCCTGCTCCTCCTTTGCCTTATATTTGGATCAAAACAAACTGAAGCCCAGGCTAAGCCGCAAATGTTTCAAGATCCTGATGACGACACTACACAATTCAGAGGTCAAGATGCAACAAGATCTTTGATATTCTGTATGTTGACAGAGCTCCAATTGTATTCTACAAAAGTGACCATTTGTCATACATGAACACACCACAGTGTGAACAGTGTGAAATTCTTTCCATGCATTTAACCCATTCACCAAGTGAAGCAGTGGGCAGCCAGGAACACAGTGTCCTCAGAGGTGCCACTAGTAGTCTTGGGAATCGAACCCATGACTTTCTGATTGCAGGAGCAACTCCATAACCACTATGGTCACCAGCTGCCCTAGTGGATAGGCATAGGTAAATAAAAGTTATGGCAAAATGAAAATTTTTTGCTGGAACATGTCACAAACAGAATTCCACCTTGTTTGGCAACATTGCATGAATTGTGCTCTGAATTCATTGCATTTGTTTCAGTGCTTGTGTTGCAGTTGCACCGTGATGGAAATGAGAAACTAAATGCCTGGCAGATGTGACCATGTTACTAACATTGTCATGTACACACATTGCTTTGAACTGCAGAACAGCAGTTGAGCATATAATCATAGGTGACCATTACATATAATCTCCATTCATGTATAATGTTTTTTTCTGGAGGGTACTCTAAACCTTGACAAACTCCATCAAATGTTGATGACCCTCTCCTTCAGTGAAACTAGTGGGAAGCATGTTACTAGGCCACTGGGTGTGTCTGACATCAAACTTACTGCACCTGGTGAAAAAGATAATCATACATTCCCTAATTATATATATGATATGATATGTTGTATGTTCCACATATATTTTTTTACAGTCTTAGTGGACTTTCAGATGTTTGTCTTGTTTGGTAGCATATAACAAAACAGCACATATGTGTTTAATGGCAGTTGACAAACAGTTTTTAGTTGTTTTACTGCCACCTTCTGGCAGTAGTAAAAGGTAGTTACTACCAATAAAAACAAGGGAAAATATGTTTTTAAAACAAAATGAGCCACATAAACCGTTTGAATTTTTAGAATTGAATGACTTCATATATTTGGCATTCATGACTCATCCCTGGTTTTAAGTGAATATAATAGAAAGGAAAACAGTAACTGGAATGAGCACAAGCTTAAGCATTCATTTTCTAACAGGTCATGTGACACCACCCGTCAGTGGTTCTAATGTTGTGGCTGATATATGCAGAGGTGGGTTATTTCTAGTAGGGTCTCACATTTGCTTTTATAGGGTATACAATATGCAATATAATTGCACAACTCCTGCACAACTGGCTTCAGTTGGAAACATAGTTGTCTGATTTGGAGTAAATGAGGGTTTCTAGAATACACGATGATTGACTGTGGCGTAGCCGTGGTAATGTAAGCAATGATGAGACATAAGTCACGTTTTTCTTTTTTGAGGCTTTTGTTTTCCGGCATAAATTGGACTATGACTCTTTACAAAACATTGCATTATGGAGCTAAAGCTAAGTTTGACCCAGAAGGTCAAAATTAGGAATTTGGCACACTTCATTAATTATTTTATTAAATGTTGCTAAATTACAGTGCTGTTTCTAATTGAGAGGCAATGAATCATTCAAAAGCTGTCAGCATTCAAAATCCAAAAGGGGGAGAGGGACAGGAAACACTCTAAACAACCTGCTAACCAAAGCCCACTTTCTTTAAAACTGTCTTTTGTAAAGCAACCCCTGAAAGGTATCTTACTGTATTACTGGAATGTTTTACCAGAATGTTGTTTAGCGTGGCACTCAAAATGCTCACCAAAAATATCACCAGCTCATAATTCAAAGGACTTGGTGCCATTGGGGAATAACAATACAAAATGTATTGGCTTTGATAAAAATAAAAACACTTGCACTTGTAATAACACTTGTGCTTCTAACAGTCCTAAATGGCATAGATAAGCGTACTGGGGGACGCCAAGTCCCTCACTCACACACCGCGTTACTACGTATTCTACATATACTGCGTATTCTGCAGATTTTGCAAAACTGCAAACCAAACTAGTTTGCCCATGTAGTCCGTAGGTACAACGCCAATAGCATAAATCACATCTCAATTTTGAAAAGTTGTAAACTGAAAATATTGTCTGTCGAGGCTGTCGTAACCCAAGGACCCCCTGTACATGGAGAGTTGGAGTTATCATTGGTTTTATGTAATAGAAACATTCTCAACATATTTTGTAAAAAGCCTCATTTTCAAAGAACCATTCAAGCTAAACTCAAAGTGAGCAATTGCTCACTTGTAATACAGAAATGAGGGTAACAGGTTTAATATATTTACGTCAAGAGGACTGATGAAAACTAAGAAAAGAACTAACAAACAAATTTGTCACCAAAAAACATCTTGGAAGCCCTGCCCACTTATTCTATAAAAAGTCTATGGATTTCTGCTATTTGAGTTGAACTGAGAACTGATGATTATTTATGACCATTCATTCACAGTAAAGCCCTGTTTAGGTTAACCTACTAGACTGTTTATTTTTTAACATTATATCAGTTTATATGAGCAGTTATGGTAAAGTTTATCTTGTTAATGGTATCACAGACACCGCTTCCCTATCAACTGTCGCTCATTTTATCAGTAAAAGCAGTTAGTAAAGAGGTCTGTATCCAAGCATTCACAAAGATAAAGGCACTGAAGACAGCAAATGCACTTTCCTCATCACTTGCTCCCTCAATTAGCTGGTAGAAGATGGCTCTGAAAGACCAAGGAGAAAGAACTGAAGGAGTATAATACATTGACCTGAGGGCACTTTTAATTCTCTGTTGCTTCCTGAAGGTTAATAAGCTTTGGAAGTCATCCATGGCAGGGAGCTTCAATAATGCCAGGCAGCACAGGAGCCTTTGTGTCTGGAGGAGCCAGGGGTTTAGAGTGGAACAGACAGCACTCGGCCTCAGCAGATGTTTGGGGGTTAAATCCTGCTCTGGAAAGTCCTTCCATCACTCTAGCACACGCGGGCGTTGAACAGCAATTTCAAGAGAAGCACAATTCTGCAGCATTTACTTGCAAAATCTAATGAACAAATGTTGCAGAATAGTTCAGCTCTTGAAATCAAAGTAGGATATTAACACTAAAGTGATGTGTTCACAGGTATATGGCACATACTCACCTCTGGAGAGCGTGGTTTACCAAACTATTCACCTAAAACCGAATCTGTGATTCTGCACTCAATTCTGATTTTACCAGAGCAAAGATGCTCATCCAGTCTCAAGCTTCACAAGACAAGTTAACTCTGACATTCTTCATCCTGCTGTCATTCACTACACTCACTGATAATAAAAATGTATCAACTAGTACAGTAGAAGCTAGCAAGCAAATCATGGCAGTGTCCAAATGAAGCAACACATCAAAGCACATGTGAAAAGTGTAAAGGCCCAATCACATTAGCTTATGTAGAATGTCATGATCAAAACTGCATTCATTTCAAGGGAAAAATATAATAAAGATTTTTCACAATGTGCCACAATATTTTTTTGAAACAGGAAAACACACAGTTCAGCTGCAATACAATTCTGGTCTAATATTATACAGAATTATTCCTGCACTACATTAATTGCCTCTTTTCTACAACAATTCCCGCTGTACTACACTATCACGCACACACACACACAAAAACAAACTTTAATTCTGTCTTGATGGTCTGCATGCGCAACACAGATCTAATAGTTTGAGCTCCCTGACCCAAATTGCATCAATTTCAATTATATGAGGGGCTGAACATAAAAAACTGGATCCCACTAATCCCATCTACAGATGCTTTAAAATCTTATAATTTTCTACCATTTTATTTTTATTTTTAGATATTTTTATGACATTTATGTAGTGTTGACCACCTGCCTGCATGTCCCTCACCACATCCATAAACCTCCTACTAGGCCTTTCTCTTCTCTGCAGACCCATACTCAGCATCCTTCTCCCAACACGCTCAGAGTCTCTCTTCAGCATCCTTCTCCCAACACACCCAGTGTCTCTCCTCAGCATCCTTCTCCAAACACATTCAGAGTCTCTCCTCAGCATCCTTCTCCCAACACACTCTGCCACCTCCAGCTCTGCTTCCTGTCTTTTCGTCAGTGAGACTGTTTTTGTTACTGTGACTTTTTTACCGAAAAATGTGAAAAGATAATAGCTCTGAGGGCTGCTCTGTATTGTGCCTCTTTCAAAAAGCAATCAGGTCTGAAACACTCTTTATAACTTCAACGTGGGGCTGAACTGCTGTATACTTAATAAGCAGATATATACAAATGACTTGTCACATCACAAAAACAGCAAATTCAAAACAGGCTTCTGCAGTTTAGTTTCCAGTACAGGATTGCATGGACTAAAACAAGAGCAGCCCACTTTTATTTAAAAAAACACTTTTATTTAAAAAATGCAAGGAAAATAGCGTATTCAATGGTAAGCCTGTTAAGACATCTTGATTTAGGTAAACAATATAACTTAAATATATATGTTCTATACTTACATTTTGGAGTGGTCAGTGCAGTAATGTTAATTCATTGATAAAAATGATTAAGAGAACTAATATAAACAATATAGACTTCCAGTGGTAAAAATGCATTAACCCAATAAATCCCATTCAAAAAAAGCAAGGAACTACAATAGCGAGCATAAAAGTAGGACCACTAGTGATCCCAAAAATAGGTACAGGATTCTGAAGTAAAACAGGATTAACACTAAGTAATATAAAATTATAGTGTGGGGGGGAGACAACATCTACCAAGCTACAGATGGAATTGAGAATTTCCCAAAGGGGAGATAATGAAGGCAACTTAACAAGGAAACATTAAAAACCTTCTTGAACGAGAGGACTACTTTGTGCTTTTATTTTCTCACTCTTTAAATATTTTGATACATTTGTAATTATATAAAGTTATTTTCATTGTGGTTTTTGGAGTAGCTGGTGGCCTAGTCTTTGGGGAGTTGCCCCTGTGACCAGAAGGTTGTGAGTTCGAATCCCAGGACAGCTAGTGATACCAATAAGGTACCGTCCCCACACACTGACCACTAGAGGGCGACCACTGACCGAGAACTGCCAAACTGATCACAGCTGACCAGAGTCAGCAATAATTAAAACCCCATACTCATTGGCTGCTCAGCAGCTCCCCTTTGTATTTAAATAGAGTCTGTTTTCAGTTCTGGTCACGGAAGCATTAATATTCTCAGGATTACCTCATCATTTCCTCTACCTCCTTCTAATCCTACCTTTGTGACTTTATCTATCCTCCTTAGTTTTCGTGTTTGGCCCTCGAGCCTTTTCTGTTCCTGTTTGTTTATGTTAATAAAAAGCCCTATCTGATGGAAGTCGTGATTTTGCTTTGTACCTCTCTCTCGGACATAGTCCGGGTGTGACATGTGGTGTGTTCACGTATGACAAATGGTCACTTTAAATTAATCAAATTGTGTTTAGTTTTATATCGGTACTCTAGTTCTACTGGTGTTATGGAATTTTAACAAAAATGTAATTACTAAGTAGAATTGGTTGGGGATTCTCTTACAAATCACAGTAAAGCCACCTATCCAGACACGATCGGAAGATAGGATGTGTGGGGTTTGAAATTTCAGCACCAGGTGTCCTGTCTTGCCAGCACTGCAAATTGAACATGAAGCCCTTTCTAATTCTGCACAGCACTCAGGGGGTCATCATTTGATGAATTTCTGCATTATTTAATCTCCTCTCTTCTTTTAGGATGAATATGCACACAATTCATAGTAAAATACCAATGTGATTTATAAATTCCATATCAATAATCTGCATCACAGCTAATATCAGCCTTTTATTTCTGTCAGAATATATACATAAGGTAGACAAAATAATGGGAATAAGAGACAGATTATGGGTACACTGGCATCAGCCTTCATTCTAGGCCTGTGCCCAGAGATGTGTAACAGAGTTACCGTTATGAGAGCTGTCAATGGCAGTTCACTTATACAAAAAGCTGTTAATGTTATGATGTAAGCTTCAGGATATCCTCTGCGCACGGTGTTTACCCATCGTGCAAAATGGCTTCAGACCTCGGGGAAAAAACTGCGATGCCTCTGGTAGAATTTGGAATCAGGTGAAACAGGCTTGAAAAAAAAACAGCCTTGAAGAAAATTACATCATGTCGTCTGAGGGTAAAGTTAGTACTATTTGCAGTTGTGTTCTTTCTTACTACATTATGTGGTCATGACATATTACAACCACAAAGAAAGAAAATGTGCATAAAGACAAAGAAAAACACACTAAACAAAAACAAAGAAAAATACCCTATTCATTCTGAATGTCACGCGATGGCCGGTGAGAAATGAGGCGAATGAGGCACAAGCGCAGAAGGACATGTTGCGATATCAGTTTATTTACAAAGGA
>JBBJLS010126100.1:0-17242 GCA_037577275.1 Bryconaethiops microstoma | reverse complement strand
GTGTGTGTGTGTGTGTGTGTGTGTGTGTGTGTGTGTGTGTGTGTGTGTGTGTGTGTGTGTGTGTGTGTGAACTGTGGACACTAAGGCTGCATAAGCAATGCTCTAGTTCCAGCTGTGCTGATGAGAAACAGCAGCTCTGCCTTTGACCAGAGCAGAAACGTTTTGCTTGTCACTTACTGAATTCAGTGTGCCAGCAATGAGGAATATAAAAAGGATAAATGAAAACTTCAAATGTAACTGGTCAAATCTCAGGTTATGACATACTCTATTGCAACCTTCTGTTAACACATGTAGCAACTTCTCAACAACAGAAAGTAACTTTTAAAACCCTAGCAATCACCTGGAACACCATCAGTTAACCATCTACAAATCCATTAACAATAAAGGAAGAAATAAAGAGAGTTAGTAAGAGAGGAAGAAAGAAAAAGGGGGAACAGAAAGAAAAATAAAGAGAGCGCGCGAGAGACAGAGAGAGAGAGAGTGAGTAAAAGAGTGAGAGAGTGAGTAAAAGAGTGAGAGAGAGAATGTGGAGTGTAAGAGAGTGAGAAAATAATAAGGGAGCAGAAAGATAGAAGTGTGTGTGTGTGTGTGTGTGTGTGTGTGTGTGTGTGTGTGTGTGTACTGAGAACATTACTGCTGCTTCAGCAATGCTCTGCTGATGAGAAACAGCAGCTCTGGGTTCGACCAGGCCAGCGATGTCTTTCTGCCCACTTACTGAATCCAGTTTGGCGGTAATGAGGAAACTAATTAATATTTTAAGAAGAGTTTCTCTCTACAACTGACCAATTCGTGATCTGGGTCCTTTAGTAGCTGCTGTTGCTGGGTTGGGCTAGCATTACAGAAAAATCCCAAGTTTAGAGATATTTAGATTTAGATTTTGCCCAATCATCTGTCATGGTGGGTTAGAGGTGGACACACTCGCAGAAGACAGGCAGTAATTAGATACATTTTCATGGCAAAAACAGAGTCCAAAACAAAGCCCCAGAGGACCTTCACTCTAAATAACCTTAACCAAAAACACATGAAAAGGATTCTGCTACAAAACCCTTTTCTCAAATTCCCCGTTGCACAAGGGTCCATACTTCGCAGAGTCTTCGTAATGCCGCTGCTCAGGAAGACACGCCTGCAAATATAGACAGGAAAAGAGTCACAGCCACGGTACTTTCTGATGCGGGAGCTGGGGCACAGACTCTCTCTCTCTCCAGACGCTTCTGGGAGGGGTGAAGGGTGCCACTCGTGCGATCCTTCCCGGATCTCCTCTTTCTTCCCCTTTCAATGTGCACCGGCACAAACATACACACCAGCGATATCTTTGTAATAGTTTAGCACAGGTAGAACTCACAGTAGTGAACTGGGTGACCACGCAATGATTCTGAGGCCCGGCTGGCTATTTAAATCCACATTCGCACACACACAGCCAATCACACAACATGGACAATCAACTGACAAACCAGCATAACTCAAAGCAAACACAAGACAGGTGGACACGTTGTTAGGTACCTAGCAACCCAGCTAAGGAGCTAATGAAGCCCTACTACTCACACTTGGGCTGCCTGGGTGCCCAACAACCAAACACACAGCAAACCATGATGTCATCCCTTCATGCCCAGAGCCGTGTATCACCTAGTACTCGGGCAACAGGCTTTGTTGGGAGCATGACTGAGCGGGCACGGACATGACAGTATCTAAATTTAAAGTTTTTAAGTAGTGTTTTTAAGCATTAATAGTGATGCACAAATCTGTGTTATGATTACAAAGCTGTCATGTTTAATGTCGGTAAATCTGTAACAACAACAACAACAACAACAACAACAACAACAACAACAACAATAATAATAATAATAATAATAATAATAATAATAATTTTGCAAATGAAACTATACCAACCATCTACAGACACACTTAACAGAAAGTAACTTATAACAACCTAGCAATCACCTAGAACACCTTCTAGTAACCATCTGCTAATACATTAGCAACAAAGGAACACAGATAAAGGAAGACTGAGATACAGAGAGCTCAGAAGAGAGAGAGAGAAAGAAAGAGAAGAAGAAGAATGAGGAAGGTAGAGAGAAAGGGAGAGCAAAGGAGAGAAGGAGAAGAGTGAGGGAGGGAGAGAGAAAGAAAGAGAGTGAGAAAAGGAGACTGGGAGAAGAGTGAGGGAGAGAGAAAGAAAAAGAAAGAAAGGAAGAGGAGGAGAAGAGTGAGGGAGAGATTGTAAAAGAGAGAGAAAAGGAGGAGAAGAGTTAGGGAGAGAGAATGAAAGAGAGAGAGATAAGGTGAGGAGGAAAAGAGTGAGGGAGTGAGAATGAAAGAGAGAGAGAAAAGGAGAGGAGGAGAAGAGTGAGGGACAGATAGAAAGAGAGAGAAAAGGAGAGGAGGAGAAGAGTGTGGCAAAGAAAGAGGGAGAGAGAGAGAGATAAGGAGAGTGAGAAAAAAGCAATAAATAGAGTGAAAGAAAAGCAAGAGAGAAAGAGAGGGGAAGGGAGAAAAAAGCAAGAGAGAAAGAGAGGTAAGTAAAAAGAGAAAGAGGGACAGAGAAAGAGTTGTTTTATATAATTGGAGGGCCATTGTGTAAATGAGTAATCAGTATGGAGAGCTGTTGTGTTTTCAGGAGCGAGGGATGAAGAACTCTTTGCTTCTTTTCCATCGCTCTTGTCATCCACGTTCACTCCATCCCCACTCGTGACCTTTCAGCCCTGATGACCTCACAGCCCTCCCTGGTTGCCATGGGAGCGTGTGTGAGGTTGGTATCCTGCGGCGACTAGCTCTATTTTCCTCTTTAATCTCCATCGTCCTCATCTCCCCCGGTCAGGAGGGTCTCCAGCGGGTTTATTCCAGGGGCACTTTATTAAAGGGGAATGCCACTTAATTTTCTCAATTTTTGCATAACTAAAAGACAAGAAAACTCACATACAGTGTTACCTGATCATCCTGTTTTTGCCTCATGACACCATGTATGTGTCTTTCCACCATGAACGGGTTTAGTTTTAGGACCAAAAGCTTCACCAAACTGTCGTAGAACAACGTCTCAGGTTTCAGGCAGCGCAACCATAAATATTTAATGGAATGTTCATGGAATGCCTGGTTCTATTCACTACAAAGGGTGAAAAAAAGAATTTCTTAAAATGCTGGAGGAAACAGATTTAGGTGTTAGCACATGCTTTTCTTCCTAGAGGGAACCTGAGGGGGGGGCCACAGAAGCCATTAGGCTGAGGAAAGTGAATAATTTAATTGCTGTTTAGCCCCACGGGGGGAAATGCATCACCACCATTATCAATATCATCGTCATCGGATGTCCTGTGCTCAGAGTGTTTCCTTCTAACAGATGCTTTAGGACCACAACTGAAAGGTGGAAAAGTTACTAATACTCGGAAAAGCATCACATGGTTGTGCTGCTTGACTTTAAATGCGGATCAACACTGCAGGTTAATGGAAATTCAAGATTACAGCTGATACACCAACATCTTTACATGCAGAGTTTCATATTTATCCTTTTTATAGACAGTCGATTCATAGCTAAACCACACTAAACACAAAGAGAAGACAGTTGGACAGGAAAAAATAGCACCTGGAAAGGAGCTGCAAGTCTTTTTAATTTCCATTGAGGAGATCTTATGTATTTCTGTGCAATAATGGCCATAAATGGCTTAGAGAGGTCCAGTAATACAAAACATTTTTCACCTCCACCCAATTCAATGCAGCGACTTCAAGGCCACTGACAGAGCTGGTTCATACACATGTGCACAAAACAGACTTTTACTGTATTTGGATATGAAAAAAAGTCAGCAAGACTAACACAAAAGTAGCAGAAGACATGAGGCGACCTTGAAATCACTGTACTGAAAAATGTTTGGTATCATTGTATGAAATATGGTCATTATTGAATATGGAAATATAAGATCTCCTGAGTGGATGAGAAATAAGAGATTTACAGTTTATTCACCATTTATAATGCTGTAGTCCATCTGTAATCACCCTATCCATTTCTTCATGTTTTGCATTGAATCACCTTGTTAGTGCAAAAAAATATAATTTTATATCAAACTGTCTTATCTTTGCCATATTAAGTAGATTAAATTAAAGAAATAGGAACACATGTTTTACTGTGATAGGCTGCAAAATGCCTAAAGATACAAGGAGCCTAGATAAAGGAGTTTCAACCACTCAGCGTTCAGCACCACCAGTATACTGATCACTGCCTGATCATCTGGAATCATCTGCTCCTGTTTCTTCACTAGTTCAAGACTTAAGTTAGATGCTTTGTCCTGCTTGAATGAATTATACGTAGGTCATTGTGTGGCTTAATAAACAAAAAACATTCCTCTGAAACTGGTTCAGGTTCAGGGACTGGGCTGAAAATGACAGTCTTTGAAAGTCCTTCAAGCCTGGAGAACTGTTCCTCAAGAGTACATTAAAATACAAGAAAGTCTGGATCTTTGGAAGCAAAATTTGAAGAATTTAGTTATTTCACTATACTGAAAATATTAACACCAATCTAATTAATTGCACAGTTTGTGATTAATTAATTGTACTAAGTTGCATTTATCAGCATCACTGAAATATTTAAGTTCAGCTAGATTTTGGTAGATGTTAATAATAAAAGACAATATAAACTGCAACTATAAAGGAGCTGTAAATCTCATTAAATTGCAGTCTAGATGAATATTATGCTTGTTTATTTGTGTTTGCTTGTGTGTTTAGTGAAAACATTTCCGCTAAGCAGTTCAGCCCCTATAACTCAACACAAATGATCCAGCCTGTACAGCCATGGAAAAAAAATAAGAGACCAATTTTCCCTTTCTTTCAGAGTCACACATGCACACACTCTGCTCTTACTATTTTAATTGTTGTTATTGTAAAACAATGTGAGAGTGTTGTGTAGTTTTACCTTTCCAAGGTATAATAAATTATTTTTATATATTATTTAAAAATGTTCTCAGAACATTTGTTTGTTTGGAATTTTGAATCAAGTGTGGTCAATAGTGTATAAAACAATAGTGACATGCACATTTTACACTCCATAAATTGTAAGAGCAAAAAAAATGAACAAAAAATATGCAATCTCTTAATATTTTCCATGGCTGTATGTGTGTTATAGGGCTGTTTGCATTCATTGTGATGCCAGATGGAAAAATACAGTAGCGTAAATGACGCACTGCACACAGACACACTCATTATTTCTCTGTTTGTCTTATACAGTCAGGAGGGGAAAAAATAATACAAAAAACCCACCGGCTTTATGAACCAATAAGGCTTATGTAACCCAAACACTGTAAGAGAAGGGGGGAAAGGTGCAGCTCTGCTTGGAGTTCAGGCTGTTCAGGCATGCATGCTTACACACACACACACACACACACACACACACATACACAGGCACGTACATATCTCTCACTTCACACTGATCCTAATCCATTATTCACAACATTTACTTCCCTCTAAGCAGACAGAGCATCTCATATCAGTGCTTGGAAATGAAGTCTGGAGAGAGACAGAGAGAGACAGAGAGAAAGGTAAAGAGAGAGAGAGAGGGAAAGAAAGAGAGAAAGAGAGAGAGAGAGAGAGAGAGACATAGAAAGGCTTATAAAGATGCTTTCTTTCAACTACAGTCAACAACATGCTATACACATGCACACACACACATACACACACGCACACACACACACACACACACACAAACACACGTTCATATTTATCTCAACCCATACTGGAATTTCTGGCAAAAGCTCTGGCAGCCTACACATCCGCATTGTGTGAGGACAGCGGTTGCCATGGCAACAAGAGTACCACAATGAGGCCGGGAGACAGAGAGCTAAAGGGATGGAGAGAGTGGAAGAGACCGGATCCGTGTGCCATGGCTTTTTTTTATGTAATCAGGGACGTGTGTTTACTGTACCCATCCACTTGCTGTCATCTCCACGGTAACAGGAAGAGAGAGAGAGAGAGAGAGAGAGAGAGAGGGAGAGAGCGAGAGAGAGACTGTGTTGTTTTTCTATGTGACCATGTTACCCATTAAGTAAACAGCCGCAGAGCTTAAGAAAAACAAACAATAAAAAAGTCACCTGACGTGATGTCTTGAAGGCTGTGTGTGTATGTATGTGTGTGTGTGTATGTGTGTGTGTTCAGAAGCACAAACAGCTTTTAATGGTATATAAGAAGATAATAAAACTATAAATTAGAAGCCATGAAATGTAACATTGGTATTTTCATTCATACCTCAGGTTTTACAACAAGTTCTCTTTATACTGCACTTCCTGAGGGGGTGGGGAGAGAGAGAGCGAGAGAGAGAGAGAGAGAGAGAGAGAGAGAGAGAAGAGACAAAAAGAGAGGAGAGAGAAAAAAGAACAGACAAAGAGAATATGAGAGAGAAGACAGAGTGAGAGAGAGAGAGTAGAGGGAAACAGAAGTAGAGGAGAGACAGAAAAAAGACAGAAAAACAGACAGAAAGATAATTTGAGTGTGCAGGAGAGAGCAAGAGTGAGAGAAAGAGTGATATATTGTCTCTGTACAAAATAAAGTGTATTTCTTTTTTGTTTACACTGCCTGGAATGTTCATGATGAATGGACCAATTGAAATGCACCAGAATTACTCAAATGTAAAACTCTTTAAATGAACTTTCATTAGAAGACAAGCATGTATTGCCTGTAAAAATACAAATTTGATATATGGACACAGGCTGCAAAGTGCCTAAAGATGCAAGGTGTGTAGATATAGGTGTTCCAACTATTCATCATTCAGCACCACCAGTATACTGATCACCATCTGATCATCATGGTTCAGGCCTTAATTTAGATGTGCTTTATTTTGCTTGAATGATTCATATGGAGGTCACATACAACATTTCTCTGAAACTGGTCAGGTTCAGGGACTGGACTGAAAATGTGAAAGTCCCCCAGGATGCCTGGAGAATTGTTCCTCAAGACTACATTAAAGATACAAGGAAGTATTGATCTCTGAAAGCAAAAAATGAAGAAATAGTTGTAGTAGCCTAGGGGGTAGTGGCCTAGCACAAAGTCGCATGTTCGAACCTCCACTTTCTACCATTGTGTCCTTGAGCATGCACACTTAACCCTCAGTGTCCCCAAGGGGACTGTCCCTGTAACTAATAATTGTTAGTCACTCTGGATAAGAGTGTCAGCCAAATGCTCCCTTTATAAGAAATGAGGGAGGCTCAAGAATTTTGCATAGTACGTCAAACATTAATTTCTCACATACATTTGTAGCCTATAATGTTGTCAAAAAAATCGATTCTCAGATACTAATCGATACTAAAATGTAGTATCGATTTCGATGTCAATTAGCACTGGTATCAATATTTAAATGCCAGTTTTCCGTCTGCTGGTTCACGGAAACTGCCGACAGACTATAACAATTTTCAACAGGCAGCGGGCAGCCTCTCCCCAGCTCCCTGGAGGACCCAATGTTTACATGAAAGCGGCTCCGGACTGTCAGTGCTCGATTCGTGCCGTTGCCCAATCAGTTCCGTGCTGGCTGCCTGATCGGTTCCGTGCCGCTTTTTTCCTCTTTTGGGGCTTTGGGGGTCCGGGGCCCTCCCCTTGCTCTCTATGGAGGAAAAAAAGCGGCATGCACCTATAAATGGGTCCCGAGCTGCATTTTGCCCCATTGCTCGGCCGGAGAACAACCTAACTCAGCTCCCCCAGACCTATCGAAAGTGGCGAAGCTCTCCTCCCCGCAGAACCGGCGCTTCGGTCCCGCGGGCGCCCAGCCACGCCAAACTTGACATGCTGGTAGATCTCCGTGAGACCTTTCCAACGAGCCCCCGTTTGCCCCCTAGCTCATGGGGATCCGAAGTTACTAGCCCAAATCCTTCCCTCATCACGACGAAACACAATGTACTTAAAATGTGCTTAACCCTACCTTAATTTACCCCTGAAAATACATCAACCCCCTTAATCTGAATTCAGTGACCATTAATTTGTGAAGTGATCCCTTAAATTTTACTTTAAAAGTGGATTTAAGGCACGAGTGTGAAACCTCTTAATCTTAAACAAACGGAATTTATTCAGGAGGTTCTATTATTTAAGGGACGACTTTTAAAAATAGGAAAATTCAGTAGTTTTACCCCATAACCAGCCTTAATCTGTGCATTTTCCCCCCCATAATTTTCCTTAATTTCCTGGAAATTAAGGTAATTTTAAGGGGTAAAATTAAGGGGTTTGGTTTCGTAGTGCATCGTTCCCCCAAAGCGCCATGCGCCTTTAAAAGGGCTGCCAAGCTCCTTTAAATAATAAAGTTCCTGTTTGTTTTTTCTCCCCCCTGAAGCATCGAAAATAGTATCGAGTACTGTCCTTAGTATTGGTATCGAGCTTAAAATTTCAGTAACATAAGCCTAATACATACAAAAACATACATATATACATGTATAAATACACACATTACATATATCTATGTACGTACATATAAACAAATATACAAAAGGACAGCCATCCAAAATAAAACCCCAAAAAAAGATTCCAACAATGTCCCTCAATCTTGACTGACATTATGCTGTTACTGTTAGGCTCTGTAAGACAAACTGCACTGCAGCAGCCAATACTAACAGTTACCTGAAGCATACAAGGCTTTGGAAACATTTCTAAAGTTGTATAATTAACACAGAACATGTATCCACTAGCAAAGGAAATATCCAGCATTTTTCCAACTTAATCTCCATCAACTCCACCTGCAGTGGACATCAACAGGCTACTCTACTTAAGGGATCAAACTCAATCTTTAAATTACTGGGCTTTAGGCCTAAATGCAAAGTTTTCTTTAAAGCAACACCAGACACCATGAGCATGTAAAAGACAGGTTTAGATCGATCAGCATTGATACACAGTAACTAATTAATAGAAGCAACCATTAAATGAGTTCGGGTTGTTGCTATGGACACTCAAATTTAAGTTCTTCAGGGTGCAAGAGCCTCTGTCAATTGAATAAGGGGGTTATGGTTTCTTTGTTATAAAATTAATTTCAATAGAACCATTAGATCTGAAAATTTACATTGTTACACTCCCAGCATTGACACATACATACACAAAAATGAGAATCCAGAATTCAGAGGGATACCTGGACATAATTCAGCATAACACAGCTCTGACGACAGTCTGGGGGGCTCACCAACAAGAGTCTGACAGATGATACCAGTGTGAGATGTGTTAAAATGCAAGTTAGAGACAGTAGGTACAGGAGAAATGGAGTCTAGGAAATCTCCAAATTGACTCCTGAAGGACAGCGTCTTGGCTCGCTGCAGTAAACTTATTTCGCTAATAAGTCATTACCCCCAGGCATTACACCCAAATACTAGGAACAGTCAAAGACTATGAGAGGGAAACCAATACAGTAAACCCACCAAATATGTTGTATAAGCTGTTTAAAACATGAACCGAACATGTAAAATGAAAAAAGGTTCTTTTACATTGATACCTGGGTCCCTCTACCTATGCACAGAATTCAATTACTGAACAATTTCTTCAATGGATGAGTGGATGTTAAACAGTTCATTGTAGAGAAATTAGCTTGATTTCTTTACAGTGGTGGTGAAGGGAACCAGACGTCAAGCCTACAAACACAAATATAGTAATTTAATTTACTGACCAAACAATTGTGTTTATATGGAGTGCTGATGGTGAAATAGCAACTGAACTCGGTTTTCTCCAGGAACTGTGAAAGAGTTTTTTTTTTTTAGACATACATCTGGTTCCATTCAAAACCACCCTAAAATTCTGATGAGCTTCACCAAACCACTCCGAATCACTTGCAGTTCATCTAGCTCAATAATGAAGCAGTTTCAGTCCTTCATAAGTGATGAAATTCATGGAAACTAGAAAGGTGCCTGAGAGGAATATCATTTGTTTAAATCAATTACAAACCACTCTAAAGAGTTCTGTTAACTTTCTAGTCAACAAGAAAAACTATCTTTGGGTGTATCTAAAGAAATGAAATCAAATGGCTTGGGAGATTTTACCAAAAAATACAAAAATGTAACTTCAGATATATGCACCAACCTTGGTCAAATCAACTTGGACACCTCTAAAGTGTTCTGTTAACTGCTTAGTTCATCACTTATTCAACAATTTTCTAAAGAAATTAATCTCCACTGAAGGGTAATACTCAAGCTACACATTTTTCACTAAATGTTAACCAATATTTACACTTAACGTCACAATTTCTTAAACAAGGAGTCCCATAACATTTCCAATTAAGTGGTTTTATTGCTAAGTATCAAATGGCTTGGGAGATTTTACAAATACAGATTGAGCTCAGGTATGGTAAAAACAAAAACTCAACGAAATATGATTTTTTTTTTCACCAGATATAAGCATTATAGGCAACAGACACCTTGAGTGAATATAATTCCAGTACAGTAGAATATTGAACATTTTAGCACAGAGCATAACATTTGGACATTTTTCTAAAAAGTCCCCGCCACCCTTCAGTAACTAAAAGAACTAGAACAGTCCAGTAACAACCCTCAGATAGATAAAACAAGATTAAAGCCAACATTAAAAGCATTTATTTTTTCCTTTTAAAGACAGCTTTGTCAATATAGATAGTAAACAAAACAAAATGCAACTAAGCAAATAGTAAAAGTGGCGTTAGCATTTAGCTCGGAACTCGAAATTAATCAAAACAGCAGTTCATATTTGCCTTGAAAAAATATGAGCTCATTTAGCACATCCACTATCTTACCTGAGTCAATAAACACGGTGGAAAAGATCTTTTTATAAATTTTGGTGGATAAACTCCGAACCTCGTCGTATCTCTCAAATAATGCTAACGGCAGCGGCGGGAAAACGAGGAGCCCCTAAAATAAACTGGCATGCCGATGAGCCAATCAGAGAGGCCCAATCCCGAGCCCCCGCGGTGTGATTGGACAATTGGCTTGACAGGCGAGTTAAAGTGGGTAGTACTTTGAGGAGGCGCTTGTTGAAGGCAGGTGTGAGGAATCAGCTAAAATCAAGCAACCTTTGTGGCTAAAAATGGTTTAAAACGAACATTTAAAACTAAACCGTGGAACCTAAAACTCTCTGCCAATCTCTGCCATCTTTCCCCACTGTTACACAAGAAAAAAAACAAAAAAAAAAACTTATTTTAACCCAAATTACTGCTTTTATGTCTCTCCACACTGGAGGCTACATTGTGACAGCTGTCCCAATGCCTTTGACCACTCTATGGACAAAAGTGTTGGGACACACCTTTTTTTCAGGATTTTGGCTAGGCCTCTTACTTCCAGTGAAGGGCAATGTTGTGGTACAACAAGAGCCTCCTTTGTGGAGGCTCTTGTTGAAGGCAGGTGTGAGTAATCAGCTAAAATCAAGAAACTTTTGCTGCTGAAATGTTGATTCAAAATTAACGTTTAAAACCAAATTGTGGCATCTAAGACTCTCTTCCAGTCTCTACAATCTTTCTCCGTTGTTACAGTTAAACCAAATAAAAAATATCCTAGTTTTAACATTACTGCCTTTTTAAGGCTCTGCAAGAGACTCTATATGTCTAACACATATGGACAAAAGTATTGGGACACACCTCTTAATGATTGAATTCAGATGGTCCCTTACTTTCCAGCAAAGGGCTTCAGCATACCAAGACATTTTGAACAACGCCATGCTTCCAACTTTGTGGACACATTTTGAGGAAGAACCTTTTTAAGAAACCCATCATTCAGACTGTATTTGGTTTGAAATGATCCATTCTGGAGAGTCCGAACTGTTCATTATGGTGGTAAATGGAAACGCATGTATAAAAGCTCCCTCACAGAAAGTTGAGTGAAATGGTTATGAAGAAACTGCCTGATTCTTGAGACTTTGTTTAACCAGTTTTCAGAAGCTTTTGGTCTAAAACTAAACCCTTTCATGATGGAGGGATACATGCAGGGCGTCATGAGGCAAAATAGTCCCCAAAGAAAACTGGTTTAGCTCAGATGTGTCACTATTTTACCACCATCAACACTCTACATAAACACTCAAACATGTATGGGTTCCCTGGTGGGTTTGGTTAGTAAATAAAATGACTATATTTGTGTTGTAGACATGACACATGGTTCCATTCACCACCACTGTAAAAGAATCAGAAGAGGTATGTTTCTGTACAATTAACCATCTATCCATCTATCTACCCATACATCCATCCAACCATCATGCATCTATCTATCTATCTATCTATCTATCTATCTATCTATCTATCTACCCCTACCTCCATCCATTCACGCATCCAACCATCATCATCCATCCATTCATCCATCAATCCATCCACCCATCCATCCATCCAGTCCACCCACCCATTCATCCATCTATCTCGTCATCCATCCATCCAACCATCATGCATCTATCTATCTATCTATCTATCTATCTATCTATCTATCTATCTATCTATCTATCTATCTACCCATACATCCATCCATTCACCCACCCAACCATCATCATCCATCCATTCATCCATCAATCCATCCACCCATCCATCCATCCATCCATCCATCCAACCATTATTTATCTACCTATCTGTCCATTCATCCATCCATCCATCCAACAATCATTCATCCACCCATCCACCCACCCATACATCCATTTATCTCATCATCCATGCATCCAACCATCATGCATCTATCTATCCATCCATCCATGTATCTATCCAGCCATCCATCCATCTATACATTTACCCATCCACCCACCCATGTATCTATCCATCAACCATCATTCATCTACCATCCATCCAGCCAGCCAGCCAGCCAGCCAGCCAGGCACATCATAACATCCTGGTCAAGTTTCATGTTTTGTAAATAAGGATTCTTTCCAGACCGCACTCAAACATTGTCTGAAGTTTGTTAGTACCCCATTCCTCTGTATTGGACTGTACAAACATGCTGTGTTCACATTTCCACACATTGAGTTCCACTAGAAACAGTCAAATCGGCAGTGATGGTCTAACTGTGGCCTGTTCACATTACTGTGTTCAATCTGAATTCACTTCCAGTGATGTAAAGCCGACGATAATTCACATCAGGACTGCAGAGGTTTAGCAGAAGGGCAAAATGAGCAGAGTGATTCTAAAAAGACAATGAAATCATTGGCAGTATAAATAAAAGTTCCATACAGGCAGTTAAAATCACTTTTAAGGTTCCCGAACAGGCTCTATTATTTGTTAGAATTTCCTTAAAGGCTCCAGAACAGGTTCTACAGTCTGTCAAAGTCTCTTTAAAGGGGCCAGAACAGGTTCGTTTATCTATTGTTCCTTTTTAAAGAGACCAGAACTGGATCTATTATTTATTAGACTCTCCTTAAAGGGTCTAGAACAGGTTCTACTACGCTCTTATAAGGTTCTACCACCCATCACAATCTTTAAAGCATCTTCACAGGTTTCAAAAATTTTCTATTATCCAATATACTCCTTCAAAAACTGGTTCTATCACCCGGTACACTCTAAAAGACGTTTTATAATCTCTTAGAAGCCTCACGTAAGGATTCTGTCACAATATTTTTAAGTCTCTTCACAAGTTTAAAAAAATATCTGTTGTCCAGTTTACTTTATTTAAACAGTTCTAAATGGTTCTATTATTCAATACACTTTTAAAGATTCCGGAAAAATCTATTATCAAACATACGCACCAAAAAATGATTATCAAACATACACTCATAAAAGGTACGACTATCAAATATACACTCCAAAAAAGGTTCTATTATCCAACATGCACTCCAAAAAGGCTATATTATTAAACATATGCTATAACAAAAAGGTACTAATATCAAACATATGCCTCCAAAAAAAATCCATTATCAAATATATGCACCAAAAAGGGTTCTACTATCATATATAGACTCCATAAAAGGTTCTAGTATCAAACATTTGCCCCCCAAAAAGGTTATATTATCAAACATAGGTCTAAAAATGTTTTATTATCAAACATACACTCAAGAAATGTTCTATTATCAACATACTCCAAAAAGGTTGTTACCAACTATATGCTCCCAAAAAGGTTCTATTGCCAAACATACGCTCTGCAAAAAGGTTCTATTGTCAAATATACACTCCAAAAAAGATACTATTATCAAACAAATGCTCCAAAAAGGTTTTCTTACTGAAAATATGTTCCAAAAAATGTTCTATAATCAAAAACACTCCAAAAAAGGTTCTATTTTCCAATATGCACTCCACAAATCTTCTATTGTCGAACATACGCTCCAAAAAAGGTTCTACTATCTAACACATGCACCAAAAAGATACTTTTATCAAACAAATGCTCCAAAAAGGTTCTATTACTAGACATATGTTCCAAAGTAAGTTATACTATTGTTCACTCCAAAATCATTCAAACATACACTCTGAAAATGTCCTATTACCAAGAATACACTCCAAAAAAGATTCTGTTATCAGTCATACAGCAAAAGGTTCTATTATCAAACATACTCTCCAAAAAAATCTAATCCTCGAAAAAAGTTATTATCCAGTCTCTTATCAGGTTCCAAGGTTTTCCTATGTAATGTACACTATTAAAAGGTTCAAAAGAGATTATATTGTCCATTTTGGAGCGATGCTTTAGGGGGACCATATATGGTTCTCTAGAAGACCCTTTCAATGAAAAAAATGATAAATTTATGTAAGCAAGTATGAGTGTTTTTAAGGTCTCTTCTACCAGTTAAAGCATTTTGCCATGAAGATACACTTGAGCAAGTCAAGTAAGAGTGTGTGTCGCCGACGTTGAGGTGAATAAGCTATTAGTCCAGTCTTTGGCAGGTTGGAGACTCTTTAGGTTTGGACATCAAGATGAAGGTGACCTTTCAGTTTTAATAAACAGCCTTTAAATCTTCCATATTATCCAATATTATCCCGTTCTAACCAGCAAAACAGGCATTTTATCACATTTACAGGTGTGACGTTGAGCCAGCGCTGCCCTACGAAGGAGAAATGAGCATTTTAATCAGACGGGCTCTGTCTAGGCAGGTATTATTAGTGGTGAAGAGAGATTAGAAGGGTAATAAAACAGCTGTACTGATGTTATTTAGTGATTAGAAGGCTAATAAACATCTGTACAGCTGCAGGATCCTGATCTAGCAGGGTAAACACACACACAGGCAGGTTTTAAATGGGATTTCAACCACTCAGAGGAGGTAAAGCAGCTTTAACATGGATTCTAGACTGGAAAACACATGCAGAAAAGAAAAGGAGAAACACAGCAGAGCCTTAAAGTCACCTCAGTTTACAGCAATGAATGGAAAAAAATTAAAAATGGGGGGAAAAAGAATAAATATCTTACCGTCTCTCTATAGGCAAAGTTAAGGATGTCCCACAAGCGAAATATGCCTTAACCAACACACCAGGACAGGACTAATAATAATAATAATAATAATAACAATAATAATAACAATAATAGTAATAATAATCAACTAAAAAGAACCAAACCAAAGAAAAAAACTGTTTTTATTCTGCTTGCAAAAGGGGAAAAAAAGATTCAGAAACGATAGAAAACGAAACGTTTATTGCAAACGAAAGACATAGAGAAAGAAAAGAAAAGCATAAAAGAGGAAAAAAGGAGAGATCAAATAAAAATAAAAATAAAAAAGGAGTCTCGTGCCTGTCTGGCTGCTGGCAGGATCCTAAGACCGCGACATCACTCTAGGTGTGTGTGAGTATGTGTGTGTGTGAGAGAGAGAGAGAGAAGGAGAGAGAGAGGGAGAGAGAGACTCGAACATGTGGAGGGTGAAGATGAAGGTAGAGATGAAGGTTTTTAAAGGGAGGAAAATAGTGCAGGCTCGTGCATTTATACGCGACCGAATAACACACGCGCTGGAAACACTCCGCGCTTCATCCATTCAACACACACGCACACACACACACACATACACGCACACGCGCGGAAGCATACTCCTCCACACTGACTCTCTCTGTCACGCCATTGGCTCGTCCCGCCCACCACACCAGCCGTCTCTGCGTCCTATTGGTTGTTTCACCCGTCCCTCAAAGCCACCGCCACGAAGCCCCGCCCCCCCCGGGAGGTGAAAGAGTTAAATGGTGTAACGCTGGCAAGGACGGTCAAGGAATCGAAATAAGGCGTTAAGAGCCCTTTTCTGCTCTTTCTTTCTCTCCGTCCTCCTCTCCTTTACTCCCTTCTCTCTTCCGTCAATCCTGTCGTTCCCTCTAGCTTTCTTTCTTTTCCTGGTCTTTTTCCTGCCCGAGACATCGGGGCTGCATTGTTGCAGCGTCTTAACTGCTGAAGCCACGTGCCCTTTCTCTCTCTAGCTAGCTGTCTCTCCCTCTCCCTCTCTGTCTGTCTCTCTCACTCTTTGTCTTTCTTTCTCTCTCTCTCTCTGTCTGTCTCTCTCTCCATCTGTCTCTCTGTCTGTTTCCCTCTCTCTGTCTGTCTGTCTCTCTGTCTTGTCTCTCCCTCTCTGTCTGTGTCTCTCTCCCTCACTCTGTCTGTCTGTCTGTCTCTCTCTCCCTCTCTTTCTCTGTCTGTCTCTCTCCCTCTCTTTCTCTCTGTCTGTCTGTCTCTCTCTCCCTCTCTGTCTGTCCCTCTTTTCCCTCTCTTTCTCTCTCTCTGTCTCTCTGTCTGTCTCTCTCTCTCTCTGTGTCTGTCTGTCTGTCTCTCTCTCTCCCTCTCTGTCTCTCTCCCTCCCTCTCTATCTTTCTGTCTCTCTCTCTGTCTCTTTATGTCTGTCTCTCTCCCTCTCTGTCTGTGTCTCTCCTTCTCGGTCTGTCTCTCTCTCCCTCTCTCTCTCTCCCTCTATCTCTCTCTCCCTCTCTATCTCTCTTTCCCTCTCTGTCTTTCTATCTCTCTCTCTGTCTGTCTCTATCTGTCTGTCTCTCTCTGTCTGTCTCTCTCTCCCTCCCTCTCTGTCTGTGTCTCTCTCCTTCTCTGTCTGTCTCTCTTTCCCTCTCTTTCTCTCTGTCTCTCTTTGTCTCTGTCTCTCTCTCCCTCTCTGTCTCTCTCTCCCTCTGTCTGTGTGTCTGTCTGTCTGTCTGTCTCGCTCTGTCTGTCTGTCTCTATCTCTCTGTCTCTCTCTCCCTCTCTGTCTGTGTGTCTGTCTCGCTCTGTCTATCTCTCTCTGTCTCTCTCTCCCTCTCTGTCTGTGTGTCTCTGTCTCTCTGTCTGTCTCTCTCTGCCTGTCTGTCTGTCTCTTTGTCTGTCTCTCTCTCTCTGTCTGTGTCTCTCTCTCTCTGTCTGTGTCTCTCTCTCTCTCTGTCTGTGTCCCTCTCCCTTTCTGTCTGTGTCTCTCTCTGTCTGTCACTCTTTCTCTCTCTTTCCCT